>JAHDVE020012147.1:0-85527 GCA_022606495.2 Halesus radiatus | reverse complement strand
TGACTTTAAGCTCTATAATTGTTGTTCAATATAAACATCTATCATTCATGAAAGGAATTAGAGTATTCATGATCAAATCAATTATCAATACGGACATTATGATAATGTTAATGCTCAACACTAGTATTATTCTTTTATTTAAAGTTACTAAAAATGTGCATAATTTTATTACTTATGTTTACTTATGGTTTATCATGAATAGAATATATATTCATGAACGGCAAAGCTCATCCTTGTTTTGACATTTTACATTCTAACCTCAAAACTGATCAAAACCGACCGGGCATGGATTTGGAGCATTTTGGCGAGCTTTGAAAAATTGAAGAAAATTATTTTAACTATGAAAACCAACTTTAGAAAAAAAAAACTAAATATACTGGTATTTAAGTTTGAACGTCATATTGATAATTTTTTTTAAATGTCTTGGAATTCCTTATTACGTGAAACGTTGTTAGATTCTTTATTTACCAAGTGGTAGTCCTTTTTGAAATATTTTTTTGTTAGCTTGCGGTATTAGTAGGTTTTCTGTAAATCTTGTCGTGTGCTTATGTGTTGAGTGTGTTAGTGGAAACCTATCTGTGGATAACCATACTAATAGGTATAACTCTATTATATATATACATCAGTGCTCATCAGAAGTTTCAGTGTTTGTGATTTTCCTTAACGAATTTCCCCAAAACATTATTCCGTACTTAATAATTGAATACACGTATTCATAATTTGCAGAGATTACCGAGTCGATATCCCGAAACATTAAAACAGATTACTTAACTTTAAGATGATAAAAACACTGTATCCCAAGGTGTTGTCTGATGAAAATAATGCATATTTAGTTATTAATATAAAAAAAATTACTACACGTAATAATTTTGTAGCGAACGTGGTGAAAATGTTATTCAGTTGGGATTTTTTACGAAGACGTTCCCCGTTGACATTGAAATGGCTATTTTTAGGCTTAATAAATATTTACTAAATAACATTAAAATTAGTGCACTCTTCAGAGGTCTGTGAAAACGCATGCGTTAAAAGAATTACATCGTCACCACATCTTAACGTTTGCATGACGAAATTATTTATAGCCATGTGTACCTCAACACTGTTTGCATCCATAGAAAATTGATTTGTGTGAAGGCTTTTATGGAAACGGTTATTTTGAAGTATTTCCGTTACCACAATATTTAATTTTAACACACATGTATTTCTCAGTGAAAATTTTGTGATAGAATAAATAGTAGTCTTAGACAAGCTACTGAAACCACGTACCGCTTGCTTGTATACTGTAAGTACGCAACACCGCTCCCGCGCCGTGTACGGGCGTCATTAGAAATATATAGAAAGGACCGCTCTCAGTCTCACACATTCTTACAGCATTCAACTCGGTTTATGTCGATTCCTTACCGACCCATGAGGGAGCCGCCTTACATGATATGGCATGTTGTGAAATTATGAGACAAAATGATGGATTATTTTCTCTGCCATCATACCACTTCTATGTACGAGTATATGGTCACTTTGGTAAAGTATTACATTCGTATAGTATTCTTAATACGCATTTTATTTAAAAAAAAATATATATACATATATATACTCGTATATATTTATTGAACTTAATTACAATAAGTAGCAAGTAATTCAGTTGGGGGAGACCCCAAAAATTGCACTCATTTTAAGATTTCATAAACATTTATATACACGTAAAAATCACAAGAACCACATGACGCCATGTTAAAAGTTATTTGATATGACGTTTGCCGATAGGTACTGCCAACCCTATGACGTCATATAACCATTTTTCCGGTTTTTAAATAACCCAAACTAATACCTTAGTTGAACCCAAGAACCTATTTCCTATAGAAGCCATTTCAAAAGTTCATGGTTTGGGTTTCTAAGAAAAAAATATTAACCTTATTTAGTGTCTCTCCCAAATAAAATAGTTTATTTTATTTTTTAGGTTGGCAGTACCTATCGGCAAATATCACATCAAAAAACTTTTAACATGGCATGTTGTGATTCATTCAATTTTTACGCTTATAAATTTTCGACAAATTGTAATTTTAAATTTACTCTTTGGTGTCTCCCCCAACTGAACTGTTTATTGTAAGTAAGTTCTATCAAAATGCATATTAAAAATGCCATACGATCGCAAACATGTTTGTGATTTTGAATAACATCAACATTATATTATAAATAAATAAATTATCACATGCATAATGTACTCACCGCTGAACTATTTCCAAAAACACATTGTAATCTCACTCACTTAAAAACCATATATCTATCTATAGTGTGAATAAAATTCAACAAAACCAAAATAAGAAAAAAATAAATAGGTTATTTCAAAAAACTGTCCAGTTTTTGTTTTCGTTGTAATTTATTCGAAATTCGAAAACGTTCACATTGATAGTCGAATAATTAAAGTTTGCACAGAACAAAAATGTCTATCGTTTCGTTCACCGTAAAATATTGATTATTATCGATTTTTGTCGATTTTTCGATGTTTATTGTCGTTTATCGTGCGACTCGCGTGAGCACTGACAAACTGTTAGAATAATGGGTCTTTCTGGCCAAGAATCGAGGAACTATATCGCCGAACGTGCGAAAGTAATAAATCATAGTGTTTAGTCATTATTATCGAGTTTAAACAAATGTTTTAGCCGCTGAAGTCATTATTTTCCACGTATTGTCCTTGCGGAATAATATTACAGGGTGTTCGAAAAAAATGCTGAGGACTTCATGTTTTTTTTTAAGCGTTTGCGTAATTCTGTTTCCTGCTTTTATTTATTATATTATTTTATCATATTTAATTCATATATTGGTATGCATACCCCTTAATTTTAATCGCGGTATAAATATTAAATCGGAATAGTGAGAAAATTAAGGCAGGCTTAACTACACCAACGCTAAACCGGCGCGTAAGAAACTGATAAGTAAGACTTGCTGTCTTAGGCGACCTACCAACGCCTCCAGTCTAGGAGTGGGGCCCTTGTAGTAACAGAGTAGAAAATTGTTAGTATTTTGATAGAAAGTCCATACCGCCTGGAGTATTATAGGTTATTTGTACCAAACAACTACTGATAGGGGCGGCACCATGATCTCCTTTGCATGCCACATGGCAGAACAGGCGTGTTGGCTCAGCATGGCATGATACGGGGTTATAGTGCTGCTAAATAACATATTTCTTAATACCTTCAATATATACCTTAAAAGTTACAAGACATGCAAATATGTCTCTTAGTTACGTCATTCTGATTAACTTTTATCTATTTTTTTATCTTTGTTACTGTTCATATGCATAAATGGACGCAGTCGTTATACACAAAAAGCCGGATTATGTATATAGTATAGGAATATATATTATAGGTGAACTTCACTGACGTCAGAATTGATAGACTTGCCCTATGAATTAAACTGGTGCCCATTTTGGCATCAGTTTAATTTTTGTTCACGGTCGTCGACGTTTATTTCGCGTGATTTTAACTGCGGTAAGCAAATTACAAACCATTTATAAAACAGGGTCAAACTAAATACTCTAACAAAATCATAATATATCATAATTTCGTGAAAAAAAACGAATCTTTTATTTAAATTGACGGCACGCCTAGCTGGCCCCCTGCCCCTCTAATTTTGGTTTCTTCTCCTTGCGTGTTAGGGAATCTCTTTGTATTATTTGCTCTGTGGTGGACTTATTACCGCTGATAATTTATTTCCAACCATCCTTGCTTTCGATGCGTAAAAGTGCAATACATCTATGTGTAGTTATATTTACTAGTAAATAAGTAGTTACTTTCCGGCTTCGTTTGTATTACGTAGCGAGCTTAGAATCTTTACTTATTTAATGCAATATACATTTTCAACATAAGGATTCAAAAGACAACAATCCTCAAACTGTAATCTTTTTATTTCTATATGAAATACGTACTGGAATTTTAGGTAAAACTTTCAAAGTTGTTAGACCGGATTTCAAACTGAACATATTTTCAGACATTAACTACCAGTATTGAATTAAGAGAAAAAATCATTTGTGATATTGCTTGAGTTAGTAACCTGCAAGGTGATGTTTAGGGCAATTTTTTGGGCTGGGCCTAAAAGCTCCATAGCTCATGATAAAAGTTACACGGAGAGCTTAGAATAGTTGCGGTAACCTAGAAAATCCAGGAAGAATAAGTTGTGCAAATTTCATTAAGGTAGAGCTCACCATTCAAGAGTTCTTAGAGGGTATTTTCCAAACAGATTTTCTGGTTGTTGGTGAAGGTTTAGCATCAGATTTCTGGATGTTTTATTTTGAATAAATGATTTCCGGACTTTGGTAAACTTACTGAGAAACAGAACTGCCCATAGATCGCAAGGAAAGGGTGATTTAGATACATCAGTCCATTTACATTATTTTTAAAAGCGTACCTGTAATATATATCTGATAACACCTGTAGGTATTCCATATAAAATAACACCAAGAATCATTTGAACACTTGTGTCTACAATCTGCACCCAACGATGAAAATAGACTTTAAAATGTGACCTTTCTCTACGTTTGTTGTTAGGAAAGCATAAGAACGTAGCAACAAAATTTTAATGTATCGTACAAGTGATACTTTAATGTTTGTATTTTTGGATTTTAATGCACTCTATATAAATACAAATGATCGATAATGTCCAAGTTGTCTAATCACGTTTTTAAAATACCGAAAAGGTAGGTACAATATGGATCAATTTATATGGTAGAATGGGAGAACGAACTATTATCTTCGAACTACCAAATAATAATGTGTAATGTTAAATTTTTAATATAAAAGATCCATTAGTACACATTTAACTATTATTTATTATTATTCAATATATTGTGCAATAGAGAATGTATAATTGCTTATTTGAAAAAAAAAATGATTGCAAATTGATCGTATTATTAATAAATAATATGTCATTTGTAATGTCGTCAATCATCATGTAATTTCTCCGCAGTAGTAAACAGAAAGGATGTAATGCAATAGAATTCTATTAATTGTTTAATAGCATTCTCATATAAATAATAGAATGCTATTATTTATATGATTTTATTCACTCCCACCCCATTCTAATTTGTACGGGTTTTTAAAAATAATGATTTAATATCGGTTAAACCTATTTAGTTAGAAAATAAATAAAATTCTCTATTCTGTGAGGTGTTTCCATTAATAATGTGTTTCTTCGTATTTAACTGGTAATGTTTTCTTAATTGATTTATTTGACGGCCTTCATGGTCGAGGGGTAAGGCTCTCGACTACGAATCCGAAGGTCGCGGGTTCAAATCCCGGCGTGCGCAAGTAAATTTTATTTAATAGATTTGTGCTTTTTCACAATTAATTAATTTAAAAATAATATATAGTATATTTGCGCACGTTCCATAGTGGAAGATACTCTCAGTATCGCCCTGGTGAAAAACCATCATTCAGAATTGAAACGTTGCTTGAAATGGCTTTTAGCCGTGTTTGGTGACCAGATCTGAATAGCCAGGTATTCCCCCACCTTCCTCTACCCCTTCTCCTTCCCGTCCCCAATACCTTCAGCCTCACAACATTCACCGATTGGGGATGCCATAGTCTCACTGGCTCCAGACGGTTGGGAGTAGTTTAGCATATTTTTCATGTTTTTAGCATGTTTCAGCATATTTCATATAAAAAAAATTAAATGTGGTATATTGTTTTGACAATGTGAACATATTGAGAAGAGGTGAATACATAATTGTCATTACTTTATTAATTAATGTTATATTAGGGTCATTCTTTAGGATGTAGGTAGCGTTGAAGTCTGCGTGGTCATGCTTTAATTCGTATATGCCACTAGCATTAAGTTTAGGATTTAAGTTTTTGAGTTTTTTAGGCTTGTTCCTATATTTGTTTATATTGTTCCTATATTGGTTCTAAAAGCTATATTTAAAGCACTTTTTCATTTCTTTTGCAATTTTTCAGATATTGGACGGAGAAATTCTAGACATGCAAATATTTATAGTTTTTTTTATTACGTACCGGATATAATAAAATGATTTTATTTTTATATATCTTGGTTTTTATAATTTTTTTAATGTTATTTGCCTCATAGCCGTTATTAACTGTGCTTGTTTTTTTGCTTCCTTTTCTTTTTCATACGGTATTTTGTCTAGAGGGATATTAATGAGTCTATGATTAACGCTCCGGCATCGAAGGAGTACAGTCGTGTATAATGGTGATAATTGTGATCAAAAATTTATAGTGTACAAACAATATCTCGCCCACCGGGCGATCTACATAAACAAAATGGAAACGCAAGAAATCATTAAAAACATTAAAGAATTAATAAATAAAATTACTTCCGTAAAAGATTCCAAGGTAAAAACATCGCTGGAGCAAAGTTTAATATCCCTGGAAGAAATATTTCAAAATGAGCGTATCTGTCTACAAAAAAAAATCATAGATTTACAAGAAACGATGATTATTAATGACCAACGATACACCAAGAAACTCGAAGAAATTCTAATAACCAACCAAAAAACATACGCCCAAGTGTGTGACAACAAGAAACCAGCGGACACGAAATTGAACATTGAACCGAAATACTCAATTTTATTAACATCTAACACCTTAAACGCCGAGAGCATAAAAACAAAAGTTCAAAAAAATATTGATTTAACTAAAATTAAAGTCGGAGTCAACGGAGTTAAAAAGATTGGCGAAAAAAAAATGATAATTTCATGCCAAAAAAAAGAAGATGCAGAAATATTAACCAACGAAATAAATAAGATAACTGGAAAGGAGATTTCGGCGGAAGAAATAAAAAAAAAGAAACCGTTCTTGATGTTAAAAAGGCTCCAATGCCAATTGACTGAAGAGGATATTATACATGGAATTATACAACAAAATCAAGAATTAAATCAAGACAAAAATAATATTAAACTCATTAAAGAGTTAAAAAACAAATATAATGAAGGTAAAGAAAACGATACCACAAACTACATCATACAAACAACCGGAAAATTAAGAAGAATATTATTAGACAAAAAAAAAATAAATATAAAATTCCAACGAGTGTACGTCGAAGATTGTAACCCACTCACACAATGCTATCACTGCCTTAAGTTCGGCCATACAGCCCAAAGATGTCTCGACAGGACGCAGCCACCCATTTGCCCCCATTGTACTAAGGAACATATACTCTCGAAATGCGAAAACAGAGAAATAAACCCAATTTGCAACAATTGCTGTGTGCAAAATAAAAGATTTAAATTGAACTATTCCACCGAACACCGGGTTGACAGTATAAAATGTCTTTACCGGCAAAAAATGCTTCAAATTGCTAGAGAGCGCATCGACTACGAATAAATATGGTAAATTATATCTCCTCATACTAACTTCAAAATGACTGATTTTATATGTAATGCTTTAGATAAAAAAACATTTATAGAAGAAAGATTATACCACTCCATAAGAGATTTAAATCTAATTTGCTCTGATAAAGGATTTACCTTATTTCATACTAATATAAGAAGTATCGAAAAGAACTTAGATGAATTAATAATATCTTTAAAAACATTAAATTATTTTCCGGACGTTATAGTGTTAACAGAAACACATTCCGCCGGCGAACTGAATTATAATATCCCGGGTTTCACTTTCTATACAACAACAATAAAGTTAAACAAAAACAGTGGTATTGCAATATTCATATCTAACCGCTATAATGTACTCAACATTAAAGAAATACACAATTTTCATAATGTAAACCTATTAAATATTGAGTTTAAAGACCAAAATAAATATTATAATATTATTGCCGTTTATCGCACTCATGCATCAGTAATATCACAATTTATAAATGAATTAAAAAATATATTATTAAATTTTAGAAATAAAAATAATATTATTGTTGGAGATATGAACTTAAATATTGCAAAAGAATACTCTAGTAAGGATAAAGATAATTATCTAAACATGTTAGCGGAACTTAATTATTTACCGTGCATAAATTCATATACTAGAAACGTTCGAGGTCAACGACCTTCATGTTTAGATCATATATTTACAAATATTTCTGATATCCAAAATATTATATCCGCTGTCATTCATACAACTATCACTGATCATTATTCATGTATATTCAATTATAAATTCTGTAATCCAACTTTTCCACCATTTAAACAAGAAAATGTTTCAAAAAAGTACTTAACATGGATACGTTAAAATGTAAATTAGAAGTAGAAAATTGGCTTGATTTATATCAATGTAATGATGTCAATGTTTGTTGTAAAATGTTTGAAGAAAAATTATCTAAATTCATAAATGACTCAACAAATAATGTCATATCCAAATCCAAACTACCTAACTTCAAACCTATAAAACCATGGATAACTCACGGTTTAATAGTATCCGTACGTCATAAGCAAGCTCTTTATAGATTAACTAATCAACAACCAAATAATGAACATTTACAGAAACATTTTAAAGCATATAAAAATAAACTCTCATATATCATAAAACATACAAAAGAAAGCTATTACAAACAGAAGTTGATACAGGTTGAAAATGACAAAGGAGTATGGACGATTATAAATGAGATAATGGACAAAAAAAAGTATAAAAACAATGAAATCAGCACTATTATTCATGATAATTCGAAAACATGTTGCAAAGAGAACCCTTTAAAAGCTGCAAATATATTTAACGAATTCTTTGCAAATATAGGAGAAAATCTTGCCAATCTCATACACAAAGATCCAAATATAACAATTCCAGACTGTAATGTTGATGTTAAAAATAAAATGTCAACATTTCAACTCACCACAGAGGACGAAATAGTAACTATTATAAACGGCATGAAAGGAGGCTCTGCCCCAGGTTTTGATAGAATTACAATTAACATTTTAAAAAATATTAAAAACAAAATTTCTAAACCGTTAATGCATATAATCAACACAAGTTTCCAATGCGGAGTATTTCCATGTAATTACAAACAAACTACCATAACTCCAATATTTAAGTCTGGTAATCCCGAAGATGTTAATAATTACCGTCCCATTTCAGTAATCTCAAATATTGCAAAATTTTTGAAAAACTTGTAAAAAAAAGACTTAACCAGTTTATAAAATGTAATAGCATAATTCACGAAAATCAATTCGGCTTTATGGAAAGTAGAAGCACACAGGATGCAATTTCAAAATTAACTAGCCTTATTCACACTTCATTAGATAAATCACTAAAATGCCTTGGAATTTTTATAGATCTCAAAAAAGCGTTTGATAGCATATCTCATGACAAACTTATAATTAAATTAAGCAACATTGGAATAAATAGTACAGCTCTGGAATGGATAAAAAGCTATCTTTTCAAACGTCCTCAAGTGGTAAAAATAAACGAGGTACTTAGTCATAAAAAAACAAGTAATTTTGGCATACCTCAAGGTACAGTACTGGGACCTCTACTTTTTATCATCTATGTAAATGACATATTCATGCAAAAGCTAAACGGAAAATAATATCTTATGCTGACGACACTGTCATAATAATTGAAGGTACTGACTGGAATTCTATTAACAAGCTAGCAAATACTGATATTAATATATTAAAAAATTGGTTCGATAATAATCTACTCTCCCTTAACACTGGAAAAACAAAATTTATTCCTTTCTCTATCAATAAATTTAAATCAAAACCAGAAATAAAAATTATAATACACCAAAGTAACTGCAACAGAATCAATTGTAATCAAGCATGTTCAATACTTAGTCCAACTTCCGAAATTAAATACCTTGGTGTATATATAGACCAGCATTTTAAATGGAAAACACATATTTGTGAACTTGTTAAACGAATTAGAAAATGTATATATATATTTATAAGACTAAGAAATATTCTTAGACTAGAAAACCTAAAAAGAGTGTACTATGCAATTGTTCAGTCTATTTTACAATATGGAATTATTGGCTGGGGGGAACATATGATAATATTTTAAGTCCACTTAAAATAATTCAAAGATTGATAATAAAGGTAATTTTAAAAAACCATCATCATTTTCCACTGAAAAGCTTTTTACAATATTCAATGTACCTACAGTAGATAAAATTTATAAAAAATATGCAATTATTCAAATCTTTAAAGAAAAACGTTAAATAAATTACAATTTAATATATCCGCAAGGTATCAACAAAACATTAAAATCCCGCCATTCAATACTAAGCATACGCAAAACACATACCTATATCTAGGAATAACTTTTTTTAACAATCTGCCATCTGATCTTAAAATTATAGAAAATATCCATGAATTTCAACATAGATTAAAAAATTACCTCAAACTACTGTAACAATTTAAAAAAAAAAATTATTATTATTAGATTTTTTGTCTTTTATTATTATCTTCTCTTCTTTTCTTCTACTTTCTTTTCATATTCTTTAATACTATTACTAGTGATAAATTACAAAACTTACACGACAAATTCATATTTTCCTGCTATTGTACAACAATACTTTAAGTTATGATTTGATTAATTAAGCGATAATCACTCACCAAACACAAGAACCTTGTTTCTTTATGGTGAGGAATAGCTATAATATATTTTTTGTTACACTATATGAATCATGTCTTATTTTTATATACTCTCTGTAAAAAAAATTATTATATTAAATAAAAAAAATAAAAAAAACTAATGACCCTAATATAACATTAATTAATAAAGTAAGGAAAATTATTATATACTCACCGCTTCTCAGTATGTTCACATTATCAAAAAAATACAACACATTTAAATAAATCAATTAAGAAAACATTGTCAGTTAAATACGGGTAAAAACACATTATAAATGTGAAAACCTCACAGAATTCAGAATTTTAATTGCTTTCTAACTAAATCGGTTTTACCGATAATAAATCATTACCCACCCATCCAAATTTTTAAAGGAGTGGAGGTAAATTAAATCATATAAATAAGTCGACGCAATGTGGATTGACCACAGTTTGAAAATGGCCTTAAACTGTCAGAATAATAACAACTAAAAATACTCGCAGAACTTAATAATAACATTATTAAATTTGATTTACATTAAATTTTTAAAAAATCTAAAATTGTTGTTCAATATAAAAAAAACTATTATTTGTGAAATAAATTAGAGTATTCACGAGCAAACCAATTATCAATACGGATATTATGGTAATATTAATGCTCAATACTATTATTATAATTTGAGTTAAAGTTTCAAAAAAGGTGCATATTTTTATTACTTATGTTTAGATATGGTTTAATGCAAATAGAATATAAAATTATGTACGGTAAAGCTCATCCTTGTTTTGACATTTTACATTCTAACCTCAGAACTGATTAAAACCAACTGGTCATAGATTTGGAACGTTTTGGTGGACTTTGAAAAGTTGAAAATTTTTTTTAACCATGAAAACTGACTGGAAAAAAATACGAAATATACTGGTATTTAAGTTTAAATGTCATTATTGATACAAAAAAATTGAAAAATTGGATTGGAGTTGCTTATTATAATATCCCGATTTTTAACGGGTCTGCGCTAATCAAATTATAATGCCTACTGATCAACCTGGAAAATTAAAAGTACAAAATCTTAGTGGTGCCTCTCCGAAATAAGTTTTTTTTTTAAATAATTTGTATTTACCATTTATTTTTAAAAGAAGAAATAAACAATTGAAAATCTATAAATGCAATTTTTAATATTAAAAGTTTTTCATTACTATCTGTCACATTTCTTACCATAAATATAATATTATGCCAAATATAATATAAATGATTATTTATTGTAAACATACCAGTAGATGTTACATAGTCATGGAGTTCAATGAGAAAGTTAAACACTTTGGGTATAGTCCTTTCAAGAAGAAGGGTCACGTCTGCACCGTGAAGGATGAACTAATCGACCCAATTTCTATCGTAATTCAAGAAAATCAGACTTGTTCTGGCGTCAGAAGGCGAATGGCCAGATTTAGGACAATTACAGAATCCAACGCTATAGCCCAGAAGCTCTACCGTTCGCAATTCGCTATTGACAAAGAGAAAATCAAACATCTCCTCAATTATCCTTTCATGATTCACCCTGCTAGTAAATTCAGGGCGTGGTGGGAACGATTTATGATAGTGATTCTTTGTATTAATCTCATATATACTCCCATTTATATGGCCCTTTTGCGAACCCCCGAGGAAGACGCCATTTATCATGATAAACGAAGATTTATTACAGAAGTTTTCTGTTTACTGGACATTTTGCTTAATTTTATAACTGGGACTCAATCTCGACAAGAATACGAGGCTACTTTGAATTTTCGTACAGTTGCCATGAAATATTTGAAAGGATCTTTCTTCATAGATTTCATAGCATGGGTACCTTTCGATTTGCTCGTCTTTTTATGGACTGAAAAAAATGAGCAAATGGTATACTTTGATATTTTTCTCTTGCTAAAAATCATTAGAATATTAACACTGTTAAGATATTTAGACCGTTTTGGGGAGATCACGGAAATGAGGGTACGTATTTATGTATATTCCTAGCTATTACTCCGAACTGGTACATTATTACTTAAATTAGGTCTTTCTTATTAACATTTCCCATTTTGAAAATAATTATTTGGTTTATTTCAGTTGATGGCCATGAGAATTATCAAAATGATAACATTCTTCTTCATTTACATTACTTGGGTGACCTTCCTCCAGTTCTCTGTGGTGTTTCTAGCGGAGGGGTCGCACTCACCAACCAACCCAAATCCTCTCAGTTGGATGTCCTTTTTTGGGATGTGGAACATCTCAAGGACTGAAAGATTCTTTATTGCATTGTTTAGAGCAAGTATGCTAATTAATAAAAATTTACGTTGTTTGTTCGATACTCGGAAAATGGAGTGTTGTTTAAAATGTTGTTTTTCCGAGATTTTTAAAACACCGATTTTCCATTGCAATTCATTTTAGTTCTAGAATAGTGATTCCCAAAATAGGAGACACTCATCTTGGCATTCTAAAGATGGAGATGTTTAAAGGGGACGGCGAATGTAGGTAGTAAGTTTGGGAATTTTATGCACATTTTTACACTCTATAATGTGTTTTACCAATTCCAGCAATTTTAGTAACCCAACAGGGGCTTGGAAAAGAGTACCCCATTACGGCCTCTGATCAAATCTTCGCAGGGTCAGTTTGGATATCTGCTATTGTAAGTGTTGTGTAACTTTTTGAGAACCCTCACCAACCTCGCTAAACAAAGTCTTCTTATCTTAATGATTTTATAATTATTTTCAGTTTGTTAATAGTTATATGATGGCCATGGTCATCTCGATGGTCCTTGGGGTGAATTCTTCCAAGTCACAATACTACATGACCACCCAACAACTGAAGGCTTACACGGACCGGAAGGAGTTACCACAAAACCTGAGGAATAAACTACTCCAGTTTTACCAGCTTCGCTACCATAGATATTTCTTTTCGGTAACTAGGTTCAGCGCTATTTCATCATCATCAACCATTCTCTGATCACTGCTGCATGAGCTATCTTCCCTATACATATGTTTTTTAGATTGTTCTATTTCGGTTTTGTGTGTATCACATCATTTCTAATCTAAAAAGCGTGCTACATAACATAGATCATAATAAAGAACCCTAGAAATGCGAATGCCCAGCAACCAGCGTACTGCTAGCCAAGCGTCCTATCAACGGGGCTATCGATCACCTATTTCTATAGTTTTGTGCAAACCAACTATAGAAAGTTGTCATGTAGAAGATGGAAATAGAAAGACGATGTTCATGTCTTTGCCGAAACACTGTTGAAATACTCAATTTATTTAGCTGTCTACTTCAAATCACTTCAGGAAAAATTCATTTATAATATTTTAGGAGACGGATATATTGGAGGCTGTAACTGGGAGGCTTCTCCAGGATGTGATGATGCATTCTTGCCGCAAGGTTGTGGAGGATGTTCCCTTTCTGAAACATCTGCCAGACGACATGCTCGTGAGGATTGTCACCACTCTTCGTTCAGAAATATTTCTACCCAATGAAGTGATTGTTAAAGTGGATAGCATAGGTGAGACATATCAAGAGTTCGATCATCTAGATTTCTAGAATGACTTAAGATAAACATTGAGTGAAGCTTATCGCTACTATTAACTTTGTAGAGTTCTGGACGGCCTCTAGGAAACACCTGCATGACTACCGGTTTTCTCTTGTATCCCTCCAGTTTCTCATCAATTCCCAAGATCGCCTAGTTTTCTTCTCTCATACAACCACATAAGCATAGATCTCACAAAACTTCGTCGTCATGCAGACTTTTTAAAAAAAAAAACCCTTCGGTGGCTGGTTAAATAGCGTCTTTGTTACGGCGGATTTGTCCTAAATTTATTAGTTTTCTAATCGACGCCTCTTCAACCAGATGACATTGCACATGGTTGAACTTTTATGTCAATTTTCTTGTATGGCTCTAAAGGTTCTTTATCTTAATACGCACCCCTGTACTTATCAAAAATGATAACTATGTAATAAGAAAAAAAAAAAAATAATCAAATCTGCCTAATTAGTCGAGGGTAAAAGAGGAGTCTTCCAATATGCGGGTCATATTGTTCAGTGGTGTTTTCCAGTTTCGAGTTAGGAAATCGCCAAAGATGAAGTGGTCTGTAGAAGTAATTACCACCGTTTATTCCTTCCGTAGGTGACTGCATGTACTTCATCGTCACGGGTACGGTGGCCGTTTACTCCGCGGGTGGGCACGAGCTCTGTCACTTACAGGATGGGGCGCACTTCGGCGAGGTGGCTGTAGTAGGGGGTCCTCGCAAGCGTACCGCCTCCGTGGTGGCATTGCGTCCCTGCGAGCTGCTTCGACTGGACGCGGCAGAGTTCGCCAAGGCTGTGGCTAGGCACCCAGAGCTGCTGGAGGGGATCCTGCGACTGGCGGCTGACAGGGTTGAACATACGTTTGAGGTGGACAAGGCAATGTAACAAGAAAACTTTATCCAAAACCATGAACGAGGTAAACAATGCAAGAGTGCAGGGTCCAGGGTGAAATATAACTTTGAAGTAGATGAGGCAATGTGATGAGGAGAGGAACTCTATTGAAGAGAGAGGGCAGACTTCTATAACTGGACTTGGACAACATTGACTTGATAAGTTGAATTTGGTGGAAAGGCATTGGAAACTATTAGAGGGGATCCCGAGAGTGTTGCATAAGATGGAGCTTAATTTAGAAGAGTGGATATTTCCTTGCATATAAAATGTGTCGCAGTAAGTCAAAGCAATCGATCATCAAGTAAATGTGAGATACAATAATGCACTTAAAAAATGCGTAAATAGATTATTAGAATGTAAAAAAAATAAATTATTTAGGATTATTATAATATTATTTTTAATAAATACATAGATTCCCGTGTATAATGAATAACCTGACAATATTTGAAAGTTTCCTATTGCCATCACAGTAAGCGGAGAATGTTGCTTGTATCGTGATGGAGGACTTAGCCAACCGAGGAATTGAACTCACGATGCCTGGTTGGGATCCAGGCGCGATGACAACTCCGCCAATGACCGGTCAAATTCAAATTATTTATCCGATAATACACGGTGTTCGGATACTAATGGTATAAGCGGGAAACTGGTAAATGACCATAGAGAACCCAAAAACTTTTTTATTTTCTCTTATTATTTTTGTCTCTTTTTTCGGCAATTAAAGGGTGAAAAAACTTTTGGAGCCTGGTCTACTCTTCAATGCATTTTAAAAGACAACAAAGAGCTGATAGTAACTCCGTAGTGACTGCTTTTTTTTGTTATGATAAATTCCAACTTCGGACTCGGAAAGATCCAAAAAAAAACGAAATTATACCGCATTACCGCAAAATCGACTCCAAATATGATGTGGATTCACCACTTTCCCGCTTGTACCACGAGTTTCCGGACACCATGTATAAGCAAGGAAAATATAGATAGTAGAGAAAACAGTATTTGTATGTGTTATAAATCCATAAAAACGCAAAACCCAATTGTATAAATTAGATGATAATAATTCTGTACCATAACGTGGGGTGACTTTACCCAAATTATCGCCTGATTGCATAGAACATTGAATAAAATCCAACTTGCACATTATGGCGCCCTGATTCTTTATATGTTGATAGAAATAAATTAACTCTTTTTAATTGATTTTGTAAATGTCAGTATAATGGTAACAAATTAATTTATTTTTTATGTTTGGGTCAAAGTTTCCCTTAGGGAGGGGTTTTTTTGCTCCAATTTTTTTTAAATATTTAATTTTACAGGGGAACAAAGTAAACCAAGCAATCGATGTAATCATTTATAATTCTCACATAAAATGTAAATCTTTTTAACAATAACAAAAAATAACAAAGCATGTCTAGAAAATTAAATATGTAATAAAATAAATGGAATTTTTTTTTTATGAAATTTTATTACATAAAATACGCTAAAATAATGGTGTCATAATTTATTTACTTTAACAATTAGTGGGTGTAACTACAGTGACTACAATAAATATTTCAAGATTTTGAGATTTCTGGAACTTGAACGAGTTCTCTTTTGGAATGGTACTTCTCTAAGGGACTTAATTTTCTGCACAATTCAACCCAGAAACACAAAATTACATCTTGTTTGTCAGGCCACTTCCAGCTTTTTATGTCTTTTGCATACGGATGACAATCGCACTTTCCTTATTTCCAAAATCTTGCTCAGATAATATGTGCCTTTGAATACAAATATGACAAAGTCGCCTTCTTTATAAGAGATTTATTTCATGTAACTACTATGCCAGTTGACGTCGACGTTTGAACGTATTTATAAAGCTGCGTAAAGCATAAAAATTTCAAATGAAAAAAAAAACAGAAAGAATATCATTTCACTGGTGAAAGTTTACAATAGTGTTCATTTGAAACATTTATCAAATTAATTTTAGTATTCAAACATGTTTTAGCGTACGACATTTAAGTATGTTGCTAGTCAATATTTGTATTCATCGAGGAGCTTAATCTTTATGACAATTAAAACGGCTAAATTGTATAATAGTAATAAGTGAGTGGGTGGACATCAACCAAAAAATTTTGTTACTCGAGAACGGAGGAACTGAGTTCGGTGTTTGAGGCAAACCATAATATGCTGTTTCAATTTGTTTTTAACAATATAATGCCTATATATATATTTATATTCATAGAAATATTAATTTACCACCATTCAATAATAAAATCGATCATAATCCAGCCAAAAATATTCATTTACCGCTGTGAAAAATATCAAGTTTTACATAGAAAATTATTTGCTTTTGTTTATTACATTTTAAAAATGAAATAATGCGAAAATGTTGCTGAAAGTTCCTACCCAAGTTGCGATATAATTTATTTTCTTTAGTACATTTTTATAGGTCACTAGCTGATGTGTACCCGGCCTTGCTCGGGTTTATATAAAGTTATGATGTTGTGAATTCTTGCTTGTCATTAAGGTACCATAATTGATTTGACAGCGAAAGTAAGTATCTCCAAATAAAGAAACATTCATTTGAATATTTTATTTCATTCCAAACATTTTTTTTTCAAAATATATCTAAATCATAAAGTTCTTAAGTAGGTACCTACTCATGTTTTCCATTTTGAAAATATTCTACCCAAAAAAAATCTTCTTTTGAATATGCAATTGTGGCTAACCAGAGTGTTATATCTATGGCCTAACCTAAATAATAAATAGCGGGTTCAATGTTTTTCATACTAATTTTAAAACGTTATAGCAACAGTTTTACATGTTGGATTTGATTCAAACTACTTTCTAAACCTTTCAGACACTAATAAACACAATTTGCGCTATTTTCAGCGAAACCGGTTCAGTGATTTTCGAGAACATTGAGGACAAACAAACTTACAAATAGATTGATATGGCATCCGGAAACTAGTGGTACAAGCATGAAATTGGTGAATCTACATCACATTTAGAGTCGATTTGTTGTATAACTTTTTTTTTGATTTGGGCTATCGTTTTCGGGTAAATCGAGTCTGAAGTTAAATTTTTTTAGGTAAATTTGAAAAAATCAATCACTATCATACCATTTTAGTCGGGGTTACTATTTGCTGTTTATTATATTTTAAAGTACGCCAAGGTGTAGACCCGGCTCCAATAATTTTTTTAACCCTTAAGTTTCCGAAAAATATAGAAAATTAAAAAAAAAAGTATTTTAGAGTTCTCTATGTGATGCTGATTCACCAGTTTTCCGCTTGTACCACTAGTTTCCGGACAGTGTGTATAACACATTTATGATTTAAGTACACTTTTCAGGTTTCCAAGTGGTGCATGTAACAGAGAAAAAAAGAATCATGGTTGAAGCCTTGGGGAGTCAACCTAGAACTCTTTTCTATCCTCAAAACATTTTGAAGAACGTTTCTCCAACAGAACACTGAGTGTAATTCAATTGAAGAATGACGCAGTGCTCACAATATTATATATGTTTATTAAGTTATGGAGTTAAAAAATAAAATATTTTGATAATTTTTCTATTTTTTTTTGAAAATTGATTATTATTTAATACAGTTTACTAGATTTGAAAGAAAAAAAAAATTAAATACAGTATTTCAAGAACAAAAATGTGTTTTATTTCATGAAGGAATGGGTTATGAATGCTAAGAAATAATTTTTGTTGCCCACAATGTCAAGCCGGTGAAAAATTAATTTTGGCAACCATAGAAACGATACGGCATCACCGCTATCTTGGCAGCTATGTTAGTATACCCGTTTGGACCGATATTTTTGTTGGTATGCCAAGTCCTTATGTTATTTAGTAATAAAAAATAACATAAAATATGGTATTAAACTGAGTTTACTGTTATTATCGCGTATTCTTAAGAGGAACGGCTGCGCAGCCTGTTTCATACATAACTTAATTTTAGATTTGAGGCCAAAATACCCACCCAAACTGAATGATATATATACATATTTTTAATTAAAGGTTTATTAAATGTCTAGTATGGATGAGAAGTATTTTTTTTTGTTTTTGTTTTAAATTATGAAGAATATCCCATGAAAAAAAAAAACGAGGGAGCTTAAAAAATTATTTGCGGGTTTATTATATTTTTTAAAACAATTATCATATTTGTTACGTAAATAAAAATATAAATACAAAACATTTTAAAAAAAAATGTTTTTTCGGGTCAATATTTTAAATTATGTACTGAAAATTTTTATTCCAACGTAAATTAGTCGTTTTTAATTTAATTTAAAGTCCACCATAATGCTTCTTTTAATATTTAAAAAAAAAAATTATATTACATTAGATTTTCAAGGTAAAGCGGTAAAACTTTTTTTTTAAATCACCGTTAGCCCCCAAATAATTGTTAAAGGTGCCTCTAAAATCGCAAAAAACCAATTCCTTTAATGGCCCATATTTCATAATGTAAAACAAAAATAAATAAATTATTTTTAATCCGTACTAGATATTTACTATATTTTTTGATGAAAAAAAAAACATTAGTTTTAGGTGAGTATTTTGGCCTCAAATCCAAAATTAAGTTTCCTATGAAACGAGCCGGGCAGCCGTTCCTCTTAAATAAGTATAATATGATTTCAGTGGGAGTTTTAAAATCAACCATAAGAATATGGTACTAATGTTTAAAACTAAGTTTTATATAATTAAATACATATGTTTGCATTGTGTCATTGGTGTAATAAAAAATAAGAACATACTCGTACAATAAGGCATTGAACAGTATGATGCATTGTTTGTACCAGCAGCAGGTCTAAAATTGGCTGTATAAAAGGCAATGTTAAAATTTAAAATAAAAGATAAAAGTGTAGAATTCTGTCTAAGAGTAAATACTATTAATGACTGTTAAGACTTTTAAGAAGAATATATCTATTTCAGTGTTTTTTACCCAAGATTTAATATATTTTGTAAAAGATTTAATGTTTTGATATATCACGACCTGTTCAATGGTCATGAGAAATGAATTACACTTTTTTGGAGTTATACAATTAATATGTCTTTGGGCCAACCTGGTTTTGCATATACCTTTATATCTACGTCAACAGGTACAACATCACATTTTCTGAACTCAGCTCGCAAATTTAGGCTTTGAAAATTTCACTTCGGGAGGGTTGATTCAGAGTTGCCCTTAGGCGACTCTTTCCATTTAGAAAGGAGTTTCAGCTAGTTGCCTTTCAACGGTCGAAAGAATCTAACATCTGGAGGTTGAGTCAGATGCATTGAATGGGGTAGAGGGCATACAAACGATATGTCATTTTCTTGACATAATTTTAGTATGTGCTCGTTAATATGGCTGGTGACCAGATAAAAAAAAAATTGCACGCTCTCATATTTTCAATATATTCTGCAGATAGGAATGACATTTGCGGTGATGCAAATATATTTTGTAAAGAACCTTTTTTTATCGAAATTCACATCCGACTGTCTCCACCTTCTAACTTCTAAAAAACTGTCTACTGACTGTCTTCACTTGGAAACTTTTAAAATGGCCTCTACTTTGTCAAAAATTTCATAAATGGTGTCAGTAGTGCCATCTATTGATTGGATGTGATAATTACGTCTATACGGGACACAGATGTCACTATTCAAACTCTTTTTGATTTTGGGTCAAAACTTACCCCCAAGGTCATTCCACGTTACGGTACTTTGTGCATACATTTTAAAAAATAAAAATAAACTGTATTTATTTTAAATTTAGTAATAGGTAGTAGTTATTATAGTACTTTTAATTAAAACGGATTTCTACAAATCAAACTTGAACATATAATCAAAACTTAAAAAGAGCCTAGGTTCGCATTTTAGAGCTCTGATGATGGAATAATTTTGGAGCTTTGGGATAAAAAGTACGCATCATTATCTGATCATTTCGCTGGTGGAAGGAATGTCGCGCAGCTCCATAAATTACTTCGCGGATTCGCTGCCTGCGCAATAAAATACTGTATACAATAACATAAAAACACAATGAGTAGGTGCGGGTACCTACCCACACTTACATAATACATTCTTTTAATGTGTTATCTTTCATCTTCTGGCTTGTATAAAGGGATAATATCCCATACGGGCAGTCAGTTTCTTTCTTAAATGTAGTTGACTACTACGATTGGAAGAATGTGTCAAAATCGCCCCAATTTTTATGAGAATCCAACACAAGAGACAAAGAGGTCGTCAGAGGGTGAAAAGTACCACAATTTGAAATTGGAACGCTTTCCTATGCTTTTCACTACGTTCTGCTTCTGCCAATCTATGTGTATCGTGTCAAATATATAATTAATTTATAATTAACCACCCTCTCCTTTTTATGACTCCTCCCTATTTCTTTCGCCTGACACCATTTCCCAACTGATAAATTATCTATTTATCTATATATACACATATAAAAGAGTGTCTCGTCGTTCATTTGTTTTTATACATATCTACAGTTTTATTGCGAACTTGATGAAAATTTGCAAACTTGACCTTCAAAACAAGAGGAAAGTCACTGTCTACATAATATTTTGTAAAACCACCTCATCCCCCTTTCCCACCCCTTAAAGCAGAATTTTGGTACTTGATGAAATTTTGCACAGTTGACGTTCAAAATAAGAGGAAATTACTGGGTAGGGGTAGGGGTAAAATGGTATGGGTAAGGGTGAGGGTAAGGTAAGAAACACATCACAGCCCCAAAACTTTACTTCAAATCATTAATAACCCCTGGAACGCTGGGTACTTCAGATAGTGTAATAATATAATATGAAGAATAAGACAGAAAATACGATATTAATGTGGAGTTACAGAGGTTTTTACCGGCGAGAAAGAAGCTGGGTAGAAAATTACATGAACAATCTTGTACCTGTTACGATCACACGACGCACCTCTTGCATCAATTACAAGATTTTTAACATCAAGAAACGGGAGGACCAGCGACCGGTGACCAATCCTCGAAGTAGGCGCTATTCTGATGCAACAGACTAGCGAATGACCGTGTTCAGTAGCGGACTACGGATAATCGGGGCCCAAGGCAAGGATTTCAATGAGGGACCTGTAAAAAATATGAAAATTAATTGTGTCACGCAATGACAGGAAATCTGGAGAGCTCGAATCAACTGGGGGCGCTAGTGTAGTTGGGGGTCATGCCAAATGTCAATCTCGTTTTATTCCTATGCAGTGACGAATGTATTTTAATAATGGAAAATAAATACCTCAATATTGTATCGTGCCTTTGTGCTGGTAAAAACTTTCGTAAAAAAATTCGCCACTACATAGGAATAAATAAAGATTGATAGCTGGCATACCCCTCGACTACACTAGCGCCATCTGCTGATTCGAGTTTTACAAATTACGTGCCATTGAAATTTTTCTGTCTAGAATTTCTAGGTTATGTCAAACATTTTCATCGCGAGTTTTAGAAGTTTAAAATAACATTTTACTGTTAAAAAAATAAATAAAAAGAGACGCCAAGTTGTTTATTTAAAAAATTTAATCGTTGTTACGCAACGAATTCGCCACAGTATCTAGCCCCTCGTTAAAATGTGCGCGGATTGTTTGGTTCCGTTTCCGCCAGGATGATAATTCCGCCCGTCACCGCGTCTCTCACGCGACAGAACAATACCGGCATTGCAATCGATAGGATGTGTGTAAACGGTACAGCGACTTGCCTATGGCAATGGCCGCTGGCGCGTGGGTGAGCGTTATCACGCTTATCTCGCATTGTGCAATGTAAACTCCTTGTACTTGAGACACCTCTGGACATAAAAATCTAGCTAGTAATGTATACTAACAGTGTTAAACTCCAGTGTTAAAGAATGCAAGGCTGATGTAAGCGTAGTGAGCAAGATTAAGAAAGGGACACTTAGATGGTTTGGGCATGTAGAGTGAATGAATGAAGAAAGGAGTGTAAGGAGAATATATGACGCGAATGTGAATGGAAGAAGAAGCCGGGGACCCCCGACGAAGACATGGCACGATCAAGTGAATCAAATACTCGAGTTGGGCCATGTCAGAAGTCGGAATAACAGAAGAGAATGTATGAGGCGTTGTATGAATGTGAATGAAGCAAAGAAGTGTATGCCAAGATCGAGTTGTTTGGCGGTCCGTCCTCTCTGCCTACCCCTGCGGGGAAACGGCGTGATGGCTAGTTAGTTAGTTAGTTAAACTCCAGGTTACCTATTGACTTCTAGCCGCGTGAGATGGTGTGTTCCCTGTTTTACGCATCTGTGCCAGACGTGGTAATAAAGTTCGTAATACCCTCAATTGCATAACATCAAATCCATACAACTCGACAGGGACGAGACTAGATACAACTCTCTATCGGGTTCGTGCAGCTTCGATGGAGACGCGACTCGATACAACTCTCTATCAAGCTCGTACCTGTCGGCCTCACACAGACACTCCGTACAGCTTCGACGGAGACGCGACTCGATACAACTCTCTATCAAGCTCGTACCCGTCGGCCTCATACAGACACTCCATACAACTCGATAGAGACGAGACTAGATACAACTCTCTATCGGGTTCGTGCATCTTCGATGGAGACGCGACTTAGATACAAACCTCTATATCGAACTATGTCTGCACAATGTTGATTTGTGCAATGCCCGATTTCATATTTTATTTTTATCGATGGAGACGCGACTTAGATACAAACCTCTATATATCGAACTATGTCTGCACAATGTTGATTTGTGCAACGCCTGATTTCATATTTTATTTTCATTTCATATGGCTCTCGATAAGCGGAGTTCCGGGCGTAGAGAAGAAGAAGACGGTAAAGTGCACGATATCGTCTTGGTTTTTCTACGCCCCTGAATGTCGTTTTTCATGCCTACCCGCCACTGGCCACTAACGGGACATTTCTCCGACCCCCGCCACTTTTACGGTTGCTCCCGGCGACGGTCCCGAAAGCTAAGCGAGCCCCCATTGGCTGGGCCCTTGCGACCCACGAAAACTTGTCGAAAATTATTGTTCTATCAAAATTATGTGTCTTTGTAAGTGATTTCTGCGGCTGCGGTGACTGATCTAAATAAACGATCTTTTCTGATTTGTTCATTAGCATCCGCGGAATCGAATGACCTTACTCAACTTATGTTTTTACAATGCATTTTTTTGTAATTCGGCGGCAAAGTATCAACTGTCCTACTTTGACCGCCACGACATTTTTTGTAATAATTTTGGCTTCTTTAATAAAAAATAGGTGAAGATTGCAATAGGCTCAATTCAAGCAGGAGGTCGAGGTTCACATCCTAATTTTTTGATTAAGTCGATCCAAGATTGACAGAATCTACGGCAGCTCACGAAAAACTCACGAGTTCAAACTGCCTGATATACCGGCTCCTGCCAGCACGGTATCGCACGGGAGTACTTAAGCGACCGTTGCAATTTTAAAAAGCTAGAGTATTCTCACGGATTCAACACCTCTTCTGCCTACTTCGCCTGCATCTTCACCCGGCCTGAAAACCGATCAAGACTTTTTCTTCACCTTCACCACCTCCTTGCAAGAAATCGTTGGCCTTTCTCAAAGCCCCCCCCCCCCTCGAGGCATACCCCTTCCCCCTTCTTTCCTAACCTGCTCTGAAGCGTCGAAGTGGCCAGCATCATCTTCTTCTTCTAAACGTGCGGCAAGAGTTTACAGATCTTGTCCCATACATCATCTATGATGCGAGGACGTGAGCCTCGACGCCATGGATCATGTAAGCTGTATCTAACCCCTATTAAGTGTGCTTATATAATTACTTGCCTCTCGTAATTGCCCAATTTCATTGCCGAGGGAGAGAGAGATTCAATGTACAATAGGCAGGATATATGTTTTTTAGGTTAAATCATTCGTATGTTTTGATGTAAATATAATGTGTACCCTCTCGCAATAAACCCTGTACTGAGAACTGAATTCTTTCATTTGAGAGGTATAAGAGCCCCTTGTTTTCTTGACCAGATATGAGGCGGAAGCCGATCTACGATCCTGAGAGACGGAGTCACTCCTCTACCCTACAGAGCTAGTCAAGGTGAGCTGAGGCTCGGCCGTCGCAACAGTTGGCCTCCCGGTAACCATTACATTTATTTTTCTTGTGATCTCCCCCTTGAGGCCCGTCACACTGACGCTGCATCGTGGGGCCACCTTTCCCATCCTTCACACTGCCGCCCTAGAGTGGGTCTTGTTCGCTATCCTTCACACTGGCGCCCCGTCAGGGCCGTTGCATCATTGAGAATCAAAATACGAAATAAAAACCGTGTTTCTCGGACGCTGTTGGGTAGTGACTACTTGTCATACTATACTACTACTTGCTATACTACTACATACACTGGCATGATGTGAAAGGAAAAATAAGAAAAAAAAAGATTCACCCACGGGGGTGAAAAAATGGTTAATGTTTACCTACAAGGAAAAAGATGCTAGACATTGTTTGGTCAAACGATAGTAAGTATTGAAAACGCATGTCATATTTTTTTCCAAGTAGGTACATCGATGTGTAATTTTGATGCTAAATGTAAACAATAATAATTTCCGATTGGAAAAAAAAAATTCGCCCTAGGCAACAAACATTGTATTTTCAGACCTGAGTGCGCCCCCGTGCTTGTTTGTTCTCAGTTGCAGGTTGTTCGTAATCGGAAAGTTACTTCGCAAACTCAAAAGCGGTATTTCCAAAAACGTATCGATCCGCTTTCGTCATCTCGTTTGAGTATCATTATGCAACTCGGCAGATTTTTCGCTCTCAAGACGAGAATATTATTTTGATCAACGCCTTCAGAGGTGTACCTACCTACCAGGCTTTCTATAATGTACCAGTATGGGATATCATCACATCATTGGTTTCGTTAGTTCTTGGGTTACTTTTAATGCATTCCCAATTTCGGGTAAAACTGAACCGATAATATTTTTACCGTTTTGTGCAATGGAATGTTTTCTTTGGAACTCTTCTTCAATCTTATGAAGATACTCTGAAAATCGAGTTCAGAACTTGCTACGAAGCATGCCTTTCCCCTGCCGGGAAATCTTTCCATTTTCGGCCACTAAGGGGAGAGGGATTATTTATTAATTCTAAATAATGATAATCTTATTTTGCAATATGATAAACATACTTAATCTTTTTAAAGAGATAAATATATAAGACATTTTTAAAATTTACATATGCTTGGAGTAACAAGGTTCCATCTGACACAGCAATGTCGTGAGATAATGTGCTCTAGAGAGAGCAACTTTAAGGCTCATTATCGCGTAACATTGGAGCCTCAGATGGAACATTGTTATTCCAAGGGGTCGATTTATCAAAGTAAAATCAGAATTATGACTCTTTCCTGACTGTCCTACGAATATTTTATAAAATATTTTAAAATGTTTAATATCCTGCAAAAAATGAGGGGTTTTTTAAAGAAATTTAAAAAAAAAGAGTACGGCGTAGTTTCATTTTTTCTTAAACACTCTCATAAATACGGACTATAAAATAATAAAAAAAAAACAGACTGGGAAAGGATTGAAATTATTTTTCTCCGTTTTTTTAAATTATTTTAATATTTTTTATATTTTGTAGAACATTCGTAGGACGGTCAGAAAAAAGTCGTATTTCTGATTTTATTTGATAAATTCTAAACCCATGTAAATTAAGAAAAAAAATATGTATGGCAAATATTTTTCTTCTTTACTTGTTAAAAAAAAAAGTTCGTTACTCTATGATTTAAAATCTCTATATGCTTATAATGTTTGATAGCTTTTTATATTATGTTCTAAAATCCATGTAAGTTTTGCGTAATATTATCATCATTATTTTGAATTAATAAATAATCCCTCTCCGACGTCCCTCTCCCCCTTAATGTAAAAAATATGAAAATGATGTGATACTACACAAAAGTTCCATCTGCCCGTAGCTAGTGAATTTATGGCATCTTAATATTCTGTGTAGTGTTGTGAGGCCGCAGTAAGTGGGGACGAGAGGGAGATGGGAAAGATGAAGGTTGAGAAGTACTTGATTGCTCAGAACTGATCATCAAACATAGATAAAGATTTTCAAGCGACATTTCAATTCTTGGGGGATGTCTCTCACTAAGGAGACGCTGAGAGTATCTTCCATGCATTCGTCACCGACGCTATCGGAGTCTTGGCCGCCTTTAGAAAACGTATCTACTCCTGGCGGTCTTAAGCGGTAATTAGACGATACCTATTTTCATACAGATTGGACGTGAATAGTCTTTTTCTATGGAATTTTGAATTTTCCATAGAAAAAGACAAATCACGGGCAATCTGGATGAAAATAGGTGTCGTGTAAGGACGTCTTTACTCTCCTGCTGTTTACTTTTAGTTCCTTATATCTCCCGACACGGGGCTATTTCACCATTATCCTAATAAGCGCTATGGGTAGAATAGAAATATATTTGCGTTTCACATACTCTCAATAGTGCTATGTGTCATATAAAGTCCGTCATAACTCGACTCAATTTAACTCGAGCTTGAACAAAACCACCTCTAGCCGATTCCGGCTTGAACCGGCAAATAGTGGCTATTTATCGGATTATGGATTTTGGCCGCCTCTGGGAAACGCATCTACTGCCGGCGGTCTCCCGCTCTTTACTTCTAGTTCCTTATATCTCCCGAAACCACAACTGGATTATTTATTCAATTATTGGAATTGCATATGCTATTTGGCGCGTTTCCTCAATGATGGCAGTTTTATTCCTACTTAAATTTATAGATGGTATTCGGATATCGGTTTTGTAGGCACACTTGCATTATTATGCATGAAATATGTCATTAATTAAATACGTTAACGCCCTACTAACTAATCCTAGGTCCACTCTTCCACTAAAGCTATTTATTTTACTTTGTTTACATAGTTTTCTTTACTACGTTATTACATCACTTCGCACCTATTACCAGCCACCTTGTAGCGTCATTTTTGACAGAATGTAATCAACACCTGATACCTACTAGGCCCAACACATTACCGCCATTATTGTGTAAGCTTGTCTAGGCTCAACTCTTTGGAGTAAGCCATTCGTATAATGAATTCTGATCGCCGCTCGTATCGTTTCCATCGGAAGATGCTGACCTTTGCATATCGTTTGCTCTGGACCAAAATATATCCGCAATAATAACGTGACACGAGGTGGACGCTGAAGGCGTTCAATCTGTTTACTAAATTGGTCACGTTTCGAAAGGATTTTAAAGAATTTTTGATAAAAAATGAATAGATAATGACCTCATCTTCTTTTTGAATTATTTATATTAACTCTGCTTGTGGATATTATTGTTTTCATCTCGTTTTTAGGCTGAGTAGATTACTTCTTATTGTGTGTGCGTGTTTTTTTTAATACTAAACTTGTACTTGTTATGATTGCTGTCTTTGAAGAGGTCAGTTCAAATCAGGGTTCGAAAATTTTATAATAGATATTTATATAAATATCGGATATGTATCGATATAATATATCCGATTTATATCAAACAGTGATATTTATTTTATAACGGGAAACAGACTTAATAAAATATTATTTAATTATACATGCAAAGTATCTTTCTCAAGTTGTTGCATGAACACGTCAATAATTGCTCACAAAATGAAACGAAGTTGTTTTTTATTTTATTTTTATAACGGCCACAGTTGTCTGTCATCAATGGTTAGAGATTTCCACCATACCAAAGGTAATTTATTTTGAGAATGAGTTCCAAACACACAACAACGCGACTTGATGGTGCCGGAAACCCAATAAAAGTTTAACACGAAGAAACCGGAAATATCCCATAGACACCTACTAAATTATAAATATCATTGATATGTATAACGGCAGTAAATATCACGATATGTATCTTAATATATGCAGTATATCTGTACGTACCCGATATACTTTAATCAGAGATTCCTGATCACATTTTTAGTAAAATATGAAGAACAAGTTTTCTTATGAAAATTGCACTCGAAACATTTTTTTTGAATTTAACTCCTTGAATGGTGATAGTGATTTTCATCAATTATTTAAGTATTTGAAGGAGAGATAGACGTATAATTTTTTGTGTGAAAATTTGTATGAGTAAGTTCTAGCTTTGTGGCAGTATTCGTAACAGATGTTAATTTTTCTTTTAATACCTGAAAGTTAACAATGAAAATGTGCAAGAATGTACCCTTACACATTCATCCAAAATAATAAATTATTTGACATTGGCAAAGTTTTAAATATTTTCTGTCCGTTCTACGTTTGATTCTGAAAATCATTAGTGATTGGATTTAAAAAAAAAATTGAAATTAAATCAAATTTAATAATATTATTAAGTTCTGCGAGCGTTTTAGTTTGTTAATATTGTGACAGCTATTTTAAGGTCCAAAGTTTTCAAACTTTAAATAAAAAAAAAATAAATTAAATAGAGTTCTACGAATTAAACACCATAACAATTAATAAGTGATTTGAAGCCATGCAAAAGATCTGACTACCAAAGGAGTACGTGGAATGTTCGGAAAAAAAAATCAACGTATATTTCTAGAAGATAATTTTTGTACCTAGTTTTTTTAATAAGGCAGTGCTTCATACTCTCAGCATTACGAAAATATTTAAATAAAATCATACCGTTTTTTTTTTTTTTTTTTACATTTTTACCGCACAAGAGTCCCAACTGCTCCCAACCGTCTGGAGCCAGTGAGACTATGGCATCCTCACTCGGAGAATGGTGTGAAGCTGATGGTAGTGGGGAGGGGAAGGAGAAGAGGGAGAGGAAGGTGGGGAAATACCTGGCTATTCAGATCTGGTCACCAAACACTGCTAAAAGCCATTTCAAGCAACGTTTCAATTCTGAATGGTGGTCTTTCACCAGGGCGATACTGAGAGTATCTTCCACTCTGGGTATGATGACATGTAGGAAGATTCGTTGAAATTTAGCGCAAGAAATATAAGAAGCTAATGACTATCAATTTTAGACCGTACAAAAATAAAACAATAACCTCGAAATCAAAGATATTCGTATGAAAAATAAAAGAAACGAAAACGCCGTAAAATTCTGATAAGTAACATTATCTTTTTAATTCAATCATTCAGAGAAATACTATCCCGCGTCCTTTGTTATAATCCGAGGAATCGGACTATCAGCCGATGCATCTCATGAACAGCTGCCACAGCCATTGTACCACCATCAAACCAACGTACGGAATGTGTGCTTCTTTGCGGGCATTATTTGATTGATTGAATTTCATGTAATTGAATGCAGACCCCAGGGTTTATCAATCTATTCTATACGAGTATTAAGGTATTCTTTTAATTGAATGCAGACCCCAGGGTTTATCAATCTATTTTATACGAGTATTAAGGTATTCTTTTAATTGAATGCAGACCCCAGGGTTTATCAATCTATTCTATACGAGTATAAAGGTATTCTTTTAATTGAATGCAGACCCCAGGGTTTATCAATCTATTCTATACGAGTATTAAGGTATTCTTTTAATTGAATGCAGACCCCAGGGTTTATCAATCTATTCTATACGAGTATTAAGGTATTCTTTTAATTGAATGCAGACCCCAGGGTTTATCAATCTATTCTATACGAGTATAAAGGTATTCTTTTAATTGAATGCAGACCCCAGGGTTTATCAATCTATTCTATACGATTATAAAGGTATTCTTTTAATTGAATGCAGACCCCAGGTTTATAAATTTATTCTATACGAGTATAAAGGTATTCTTTTAATTGAATGCAGACCCCAGGGTTTATCAATCTATTCTATACGATTATAAAGGTATTCTTTAATTGAATGCAGACCCCAGGGTTTATAAATTTATTCTATACGAGTATAAGGTATTCTTTTAATTGAATGCAGACCCCAGGGTTTTCAATCTATTCTATACGAGTTATATTTTAATTGAATGCAGACCCCAGGGTTTATCAATCTATTCTATACGAGTATAAAGATATTCTTTTAATTGAATGCAGACCCCAGGGTTTATCAATCTATTCTATACGAGTATTAAGGTATTCTTTTAATTGAATGCAGACCCCAGGGTTTATCAATCTATTCTATACGAGTATTAAGGTATTCTTTTAATTGAATGCAGACCCCAGGGTTTTTCAATCTATTCTATACGAGTATTAAGGTATTCTTTTAATTGAATGCAGACCCCAGGGTTTATCAATCTATTCTATACGAGTATTAAGGTATTCTTTTAATTGAATGCAGACCCCAGGGTTTTTCAATCTATTCTATACGATTATTAAGGTATTCTTTTAATGACAAAATTGAGTGATTATATTCAATATTGATCGTTTGAAAATTTTACCTAGACAATATGATTTTAGTGGCAAAGCGGTAATAGCCTGTTTAGACGAGGACAGTGTTTAGTAGAGTGATTAGTACAGCGCCCTTGAGGTGATTTTTTACAAAAACGGCACTATACAAATCATCAAAATTTTCTATTCCAGTCAGCTAAATTGCTACTAAACGTTTCAAATCCCGGCGTACGCAAGTAAATTTTATTTAATTAATTTGTGTTGTTTCACAATTAATTAATTTAAAAAATAATATATACTATATTTGCGCACGTTCCAGAGTGGAATATACTCTCAGTATCGCCCTGGTGAAGAAAGACCACCAAACAGAATTGAAACGTTGCTTGAAATGGCTCCACTCCCCTCTTCCCCTTCTCCTTCCCCTCCCTAATATCTTCAGCCTCACAACATTCCCCAATTGGGGATGCCATAGTCTCACTGGCTCCAGAGCAGTTGGGACTCTTGTGCGGTATTCACATAAAAAAATAACTTACTATTTACCACTTAACGCACTGTCCACACGCAGACAGTGACTTAAAATGAACTAAACGATTTAGTCGCCACGAAATCACTCTCCTAAACACCGTCCTTGTGTAAACAGGCCCTAAGATCCAGAAGTTGATTAATACATTACAATTAGTGATCAAATCTGAAGGTACTTCCTAACCTTCCTCTTCCCTGCTTCCCTCCCCCTACTCCCTTTAGACACACAACATTTTTTCTTATTGTATCTTACTGCAAAATTTGTAAACATTGGGGGGAAAATTTCTCCCCCTTCCTGTATCGATTGTAGAAAAAAAAAACGAAATAGAAGTGCAAAAATGTAGAGATAATCTTTTCTATTCGTTGGCGAGCTGTCTAAAATTGCCACTTTGCGGCTTTATTACCAGAACCTAAGATAAACTATAATTTCAAAGCGCATGATGAAAACGACATTGTTAGCTAAAAATGATTTTGTTGTCTTAGAAAATCCATAAATAAAAGCTGGGTATTTGATTTTCAACTCAATCCATCAAAATCATGATTTGCAGTTCGGATTTTGATTAACTTTACAATATTGAGATTTGGTACCCTTTAAATCGTGCATTTGATTTATGGCTCCAATCTCATATCAGTTATGTCTATCCAGTCGTTTTGATGAAGGAAATTCCACCTTGAGTTATAATTGAATTATACGGTATTATTACAATCTGTCCGATCTGAACGAATTGATCGACAGCAATGGCGGAGGTCGCTGTTAAAACAATAGCTGCCATAACTACACTGCTGTAAAATATATTTACTTTTGTAAACGCTAAAAGAAAATACACGATAGAGGCGGACTGGTCTTCCAAATATTACTGATCGACACACATTTCTCTGCAATCCGTGGTGTTGTTAGATATCGGGGATACCAGTTCAAAATAAATCACAAGGATTTATCTGAACGTTTATCTTAGTTTTATTTATTTTTTACTTTAGGTATGTTATAGGTATATATATATTTTTAATAACAGTAATTAATTTGGAAGTTACTCATTCCACATCATCAGCATAGAAAATGTAAAGTTCATAAAAAGACAATAATAAATTATATTAACTAATTCTTATTATTAAATTAATCCCATTGGTACCTAATTACTTACCGCTAATTTGACGACACAACTTGCGACAACTCATCCGGATAATACTGGAAATATTGAGGCGTTTTATAGGTTTTAAGTCCATGCATACTTCAAATGCTTGAGAATACTGATTCGTGCATTACTTTTCATAGATTAAAACTATATAATAAAAACAATAAACTTGAAGCAACCTAATTGAAAATATGTCGATAGCTAAGTCACTAAAACATCGCTCTTTAGTTCCTCTTCCAGCCGCCCACGACGTTCTCTGGATCAAGCTGTATAAACCACGAATTAAAAAATCGTTGATATCACAAGTTCAAGGGGGTCTAAATGCCATAAGAGAAAGTGTAATATTAAAAATAACGTGTAATATCAACTCAGTTCGCCCCTGTTCACTGTCCATATTACATTGTTTTAATTAGCTTAAAACATCAAATTACACTTTCGGCATTACAGAATTGATTTTGACATACTCGTATTTACAAAGCAAAACACGACGAGGCTGAAAGCATGTTAAAATCTTGAGTGTGTTTGACTTATACAATGCAATTTGGTGGGGATTTGCATAAGTGGTTAGCAGTTGGGCGTTTAGTTTTGGTATTTTTGAAGCATATGAAGATATTTTATGATAAATATTTGCCTGAGGGCAGGGACCATTAAACTCTAAAGACAAAAGCAGTCCAAATTGTTTTGCTGGCAAAATGATTTATGAGATTTAAATAGCAAAGTTTTTTTTTAAATTTTTAAAAATTTGACACCGAGCGTATTCATTCCTTATTATCAATTCATATTTGGGGTGTAGCCGCGTAGTGAAACCAGTGAATACGTAAAATAGTTGCCAACAACAGAGACTGTAGACGCCGTGAATAGAAATTCCTGAAATAATTGTACATATGATTTAGTAATACCATTTTTTTAAATTGATATCTGCGAACGCGATGGGTGACAGAATCTTCCTTAAAAACATATCAATATCCGTTTTAGTTATTTAAGTGAACTCTGAGTGTAATAGACTATTTTCAGCAATTATTTGCAATACAAAGCGGCCCAATACTTTCATTCCAAACTGACAGTTGAAACAGAAGCCGTTTTATTATTTCTTCAAGCCGACGTGCCTTTTTGCATGGACCAAGAAATTGAATTATTTGTTTGCACTGTTTTGATTATAAAAATCAAATTTGATGCTCGCTAATGGATTCGTTATACTAATTCGAATGTTTAATTAAATCAATAAGTATAAGAATTTCTCAATTACTATTGACACTAATTGATTGATTTTTTTTAAAGGGATTATGAAAACCGTTAGGTAGGTACTGTTTTAAGTGATAATATTATAGGGGTATATTACGGTAGGCTTAAATTTTTTGTGCTTATTAGACCATTTAAAATATATGATTTACAGACATCGATGTACAAATTGTACACGTGTCGATGAGCAACCATTCCTATTCGACAGGTATTGGAATGAACAGGAATGGGCGGACCATGCTCCAAGAAAAGTATACAAGTTGCAAAACGCCGCTAAACAGAGGACCAGAAGGAAAAAAACACTACTGAGAAGACAAGAAATAGTTTAACTATGATAAGGAAAGTTTTTAAGATTTAAAAGCAATGAAAATACAAAAGAAGTCATTTTCACCGAGGATTAAATGGATTTTTGTGAAGACTTCGTTGAATATTTTTGATTGTTACCTAATCCTTACTTCTCCATTTTTGCATGCCTACTTACCTCACCATAAGTTGACATAACATTTTAGTGTAATGCGCTGTTGTAATTATTTGGTATGGTACGCAGAAAAAGTATTAGCAATTGCGAGCAGTGTTTCTCTACCCACGAATTGTAAGTTTTGACCGCGACAATCATGTTGAAACCCGCCAAGATGAAGAGGAAATTGCAAGTCTAGATCGGTGAGTGTCAATCTGTTTAGCTTGAGCCTCCATTCCAATACCCTAGATATCAGTACGCTTAAGTCCTACGACGTTTTAGAAAATAAATAAAAATGTGATCTAATGGTTTTTTTGTAAGTAAATTAGCGTAATGTGAATGATTTATCTTCATTGAAATTCCAACGAAATAAAATCATGTCATATAATATGAGCTTCCTCACTACGTGTTTGTTGACTCGTGGACAGCCGATATAAATCAATTGCTTGAATGTGCCGATATTTTTTGCAAATATCATTGATTATGCAAAATATCCACATTCCAGCAGTTTTTTAACAGTCATAAAAAAGATTTATGTGACACCATAAATCACCGTCGTTCTTCAGAGTTGAGATATGCAGCGAATAATCGAGGAGGAATCAAAAATAACAATTTAAATAAAAAATGTTTTTGTTTTAAGCCACTTTATTTTTATACATATTTATGCATTCGACCGGTTTCGGTTGGACTCAACCTTCTTCAGGAATGTACACATATAAACAGTTTATAAATAAATAAATATGTATAAAAATAAAGTGGCTTAAAACAAAAACATTTTTTATTTAAATTATAATGTCAAGCCACAAAGTGATAGCTTCTTTCGAAAAAAAAAATAAATAAAATAACACTTTTACTTGTTAATAAATTGTTCCCTATGAACAATGAATAATATTTTTTTAATCATTATTTGTATCGAAATGTACGTATTCAAAATAATAAATAAAAATATATCATCTTTCATTTAGGTTGTGTTAATATTATTTTCTTCAATGATTAAATATTACGATGAGGTTTTTGAATCTCAATAAAAATAATTAATAATTAAAAATTGAATTCTTTAGACTTTTATAAAAAGTCAATAGATGTCTCATATAAATAAAAATTTGGATGTAAATCCGAGACACTGTTTAAGTTTGCAATTGAGTTCGGGTAGAACTTTGTAAACATCATAAAAATAGCTGCCAATAATATGAGATTAAAAATGGAAGATAATATTCACAAATCTTGAATTTGAGATATAATATCGATGAAGATAACACAAATTGAACTTGTCTCATTAGTTAAGTCGGTTGAGCGTTGCCCCGGATAGGCAGAGGACCTGGGTTCGAGTCCCAGATGCGACTGAAATATTTTTAGTTTCTGTCCTTTTATCCGGTTTAATCTTTCGTTTAGGTTATGTTAATATTATTTTCTTCAATTATTAAATATTACGATGAGGTTTTTAAATCTCAATAAAAATAATTAATAATTAAAAATATAATTTCTATTTCGCGAGATTAATTTCAACATTTTGGTTGTAATATGTATTCTACAATATTTCTAATGCCATAGTACATGAAATGACATATCGCCACCCTAATTAGTAAATTATCCCATGTAAGCCCATTTTGGCAAATTCAAGAGAAAAAAAAAACTCTTTATTTTTCAAACTAGTAAAATTTTGAGATGCGCTTTGGATCTACTTTAAATACATAATAAATATGTGCAAAGAATTGCTTTTTATATAAAATTAAAAGTTATTTAATTAATTAGAAGTACTTTGTTGACACCGTTGTTTTTAATATATAAATATCTACATGTTTCAGAAGCAAAGCTTCCCTCATTATGAGTTGTCGTGGCTGGATCGAGTGGCCCAGCTCTCTACTCAATGAGCGATGGATGCAGATGCTGCGGCTGAAAGACGATCCCTTAATTTAATTTATTTTATGTTATTATTAATTATTATGTGTATCAAAGAAAGGAATCTAAGAAGAATATATGACGCGAATTTAAATGGAAGAAGAAGCCGGGGACGCCTGAGGAAGACATGGCACGATCAAGTGAATCAAATACTTAAGTCGGGTCATGTCAGAAGTCGGAATAATAGAGGAAAATGTATGATACGATGTATGAATGTGAATGAAGCAAGAAGTGTATGCCAAGATCGAGTTGTTTGAGGAGAAACGGCGTGATGGTTAGTAGGTTAGTATAATTTTCTTTATTTTATTTTATGATATTATCAACTATCATGTGTATCATTTACTTTCTTTTATTTTTTTTAGTATCGTTTGTTATTTTCTTTTTACAAATTTTCATATTCTTATTTTACCTTTTTTGTAATATCGATTCTCTATTGTCTTCACTATCCACCCAGTTCTGCTGGATTTAAACTTTAATTTTTTTTTGTATACTGTGGATCCTGATGAGGGAAGCTTTACATCTCAAATATGTAGATATTAATATACTAAAAACAGTGGTCTAAACAAAGCACTTTTTGTTAATTATATTAATTAATATTATAATTATAATAATTAATTAATTAATTCAGAAGTAAACTTAAAACACATCTTTTCAGACAATCGTATCCATAAATTCACCTGTAAATTGCTTAGCTAGGCTGGCCGGTTAGTACTTACCTAAAGTCATTAAATAAAATAAAAATATAATTAAAAATTCACGCATCGGTGCGCAAATGTGTCCACAGCCCGCAACACTGTAAACATCCAAAGTGTAAAATAAAAAAATAAAAAATAAATAAATAAAAACGTTAATATTTATTAAAAGCTTCTTACGCCGAGTAAAGTAATTTTATAGATATTTTCGAGTCCTAAAATTCATTTTATGAATACTTTTCAGTCCTAAAAATTAATACCAATAATTCAATAAATACCAACTCTTCTTGTGCCACCGATCATCTAATAAATGTAACATCAATAGAAAAGGAGAAACAAATAACCATGTAAAACTATCATCTCTATAATTAAATTAAATTTTTCTAAAACTGTGTTCATCTGAAGCGACCTGCCAGGTAAGTATGTTTTTCTGTATCTGTCTGTACATAATTAGTTAAGAAATATTTGTACAGCGCCCTTGAGGTGATTTTTCACAAAAACGGCGCTATACAAGTCATCCAACTATTATTATTATTATTATTAATAATGACGTCACAAAATAATTATAATATCGAATAAATATAGTACACTTTTCGGTTCCATGACAAATTTGACAATTTTTGAAAATATATATAGAATCATTAAAAATTATGAAAAAAGACTTTGAAACCTAACCTAACCTAACCTAACCTAATCTATTTAACCTAGTTTTTTCATGATCTTTAAAGACTTTATATCACTTTTCTAAAATGTTCTTATTTGTCAGTGTTCTGAGTTGTTCGGTTACCCATGATGTCATTCTCCTCGCCTCTCTCGCTTTGTCCCATCATCCCATCTTAAATCATACTTATTTGCTCATGTGTGTGGAGGTACGTGCTTTACTCTATTGATTTCATTATTACAATGAAGGTAATATTTCGAAATTTGTTGTATTTTTTTTATACGAGTACCGCACAGGAGTCCAAACTGCTCCCAACCGTCTGGAGCCAATGAGACTATGGCATTTCCAATTGGGGAATTTTGTGAGGCTGAAGTTATTGGGAGGGGAAGAAGACTGGGAAGAGGAAGATGGGAAATTTCCTGGCTACTCAGATCTAGTCACCAAACACGGCTAAAAGCCATTTCAAGAAACGTTTCAATTCTGAATGGTGTTCTTTCACCAGGGCGATACTGAGAGTATCTTCCACCCTGGAAAGTGCGCAAATATATTATTTTAAAATCGATTAATTGTGAAACAGCACAAATAATTTAAATAAAATTTACTTGCGCGCGCCGGGATTTGAACCCGCGACCTTCGGATTCGTAGTCGAGAGCCTTACCCCTCGACCATGGAGGCCGTCAATTGTATAATTTAAATCGCCTCGGTCAATTAAATTAATGCGAGGCTTTCTGTCAACATTGGGCGAAAATGTTTTATTTTAGGTTAGATCTTTTTTCTGTGAATACATTAAAATGACCGATGTGTTTAAAAAATATGTGGGTTCCTAGAAAGGCATTAAAACTGTTTATAATTGTTTTGATCTTGCGAATAGATCGTCATAAAGCTTCCAGGTATTTTGTGGCTCTGCGGCTGACGCATTGCCCCTGGGCGGTATATAAAAATAATGGATTCATGCTAAACACTAGTACTTCTTAATTATTTAACTATTGGTTGTCGACTATCGGCGGAAGACAGGTGGACTCAATTTTTTTTATATCTATAGCAGTGGCGTGCATTGCCTATGGCCGAAGGTAGGCTGTGTATAGTTTGTCAAGTTCAGGAATGAATTGTGCATTGAATATTTTAAAATGGCATTGTAGAAAACAATATTAACATAACCTAAATGAAACAAACAACGGAAAAAAACAACAGGAAATAAAAAGATTTCGGTCGCATCTGTGACTCGAACCCAGGACCTCTGCATATCCGGGGCAACTGCTTAACCAACTTTGGCAGAGGTCCTGGGTTCGAGTCCCAGATGCGACTGAAATCTTTTTATTTTCTGTCGTTTTTTTCCGTTTTCATATTTCATTTAGGTTATGTTAATATTATTTTCTACAATGCTTAAATACTAAATTGATGTTTTTAAATCTCAATAAAAATAATTAATAATTGATTTTAAAATGGCCGTTGAATAAATGAGCGTACAACAAGTTCCATACCAAATTCACAGAATAAATGCATTTTGATCAGAAATTCGTAGTTTTTAATTACCTTTTAATTTATTTTTATGGTTCGTTTTTCTCAAGGTAGTCACAGTTGTTCATCCTTTATGAACTGATCTATAGGTAGATATATTTGGAAATGATTATCAAATGCAAGCAATCTTGTTTCAGATTTTACAGAATTTTCATTTTGTATATCAGTGAACAGTTAATACTAATAATTAATTACAATTACAATATTCCATAGACAAATTGCTCTTAAGCAATGCTGAATATAAACAAAGACATGATGTACCTAAATCATTGCTATATAACTCTCTGAATATTGATTACCTGTTCGTGCTATATTGTGGCTTAAAATTGTGAGTCAGCATACATCTCAATCTGAATATAACAAAATAGTGGTACATGCTCATACCGCAAAGCTAACTGCAAACGATGGACTTCTAATCTCTAGATACCTAAATAAATACGGTCAGAGAACCTTAGAATGTTTCGTCCCAAAAATTTACAACATGTTACCCAATTCATGAAAAATTGTGAACTGATTTAAGTCCTCCATTACGACACAAGAAACATATTCCGCTTACTGTGATGGTAGTAGGAGATTTACAAATACTGTCATGTTATTCATAACCAGGAAACATTTGACATTCTTTAGGAAAAAAGTTTTTTTGTACTCGCCTTTTTTCTCACCTTTTTCTTTTTTTTCCATATTCCATGTATTTTCGTACCCTTTTTTTGTTTTTTATTTTCCGTGTATTTTTGTACCCTCTTTTATTTGGTATGATTATGGTTTTATTATAATAATGTAATATATGTGAACCTTTCATAAATTTAAAATATGAACTGCTTTAAAAACCCGTTGACAAACTGATAATAAAAATAAAGGAATAAAGAATTAAAAAAAAAAAAAAATACTGTTTTACCCGTAAGCAGGGTATTTACAGCTAGATCAAAACTAAATGAAAATAAATTTCCACCAGACTATCTAGCAACGATGTCATTCATATAAATAGGATGCTGATTTGTAATAAATAAATGTCATCTAGCAGACAAAATTAAAAATAGCATTGTGATTAAATACTAAAAATATTGGCTTAAGAGGAACGGCTGCGCGGCCCGTTTCATACAAAACTTAACTTTGGATTTAAGGTCAAAATACTCAATACAAAAAAGTATAGTAAATATCTAGTACGGATTAGAAGTAATTTATTTATTTATGTTTTACATTATGAAATATAGGCCATTAAAGAATTGATTTTTCGCGATTTTAGAGGCACCTTGAACAATTATTTGGGGGTTAACGACGATCTGAAAAAAAGTCTACTTTGAAAATACAATGAAATATAATATATCAAATTAAAATAAACATTATGGTGGACTTTAAATTAAATTAAAAATTACCAATTAACGTTGGTACACAAATTTTCCGCACATAATTTAAAATATTGACTCGAAAATAGATTTTTTAAATGTTTTGTTTTTATATTTTTATTTACCTATTCATATTTACATTAAAATTATCACATTAAATATGATAATTTAAAAAAAAACAATATTCCCGCAAATAATTGTCTAATTTGCTTCTAAAATTAAAAAAATTTTTTTTTTTTCATGGCCTATACTTAATAATTTATAACAAAATAAATAAAATGCTTGTCATCCGTACTAGATATTTACTAAACCTTTAATTAAAAAAATATATGTCATTCCCTTTCGATGGGTATTTTCCAATTCCAAAATTAATTTCTGTATGAAACAGGCAGCGCAGCCGTTACCCCTAAGACGACGGGAATATAATTTTTTTTATCAAGAGTGCTTAAATCAAAGATTAAGAGCAGTATCGTGGTAAGCGGAAGGTTCTGTCAATTGTGGATTCCTTTTCACAGTACCTATGGCGGTTTTTTGAAAAGCGTGATTTTTTTTTTTGGCGAATTTCGTTTCTCAGACTAATGAAGGTACGGATTTTAGTATTAAAACAACAAAAACAAAGGTATCGTTGTCAAGGAAGATTGTATGGATCTTGAAATAAAGTAATAGCATTATCAACTTTGTAAAAATATCTCAGTGATTAGGTCACTCGAACCGACAATCTTTAAGAAAGTGTTAACAACGCATTACCCACTGGTAAAATAAAACTTCTGAAAAACCACTCATGTCGAAACATTACCAATGCAACACGAGTAGCAACTTCGACAGTACGCCCTCCGCATTCCCACCTGACGTAAGCCCAGCCGCGGCGCTGGGCGCAACACCTGTGTTACAGACCTATCACTGGAAAACGTACCTTTTTATTGTTAATTGTACCCTCTAATTGAGCTCTAATTACATCGTAATGTATGTATCGAGAGTATGCGAGTTTAGTGTGAGAGCGAACAGGCGGGCGTGGGACATCGCTGGGAACAAAGACTCTGCGTTCCACATTTCCGAGAAAAAACTCGATCTGAAGACGGAGAATAACAACTTCATTACTTGGTATTGGGGCAATGATAATGATGATTAATTTGCTGCTAAATACAACTAAAAATGTTGTCATACTCGATGAGCAAGTTTTTGTACAATGTGTGTAACATCCCACACATCTTCTGAAGGAAAACTGTTGATCTGGTTGATTCTTACGGAGCAAGCTGTGTCGGGTTTTAGTCCATATCCAGAGAATACATTAATTACAAGACTGATTTGCACATCTTGGAATGCCTTGAGTAGTAATTCTGTCTTTCGGATTCCAAAATTTGAGAAAAAAAGAATACCTACTGCAACAACAAACTGCCAGGAGCCACTTGAACTAAGGCATCCCCATTTTAGTAGATGTTATGTGATTGAAGTGCGTGGAGAGTAAACAGAAGAGAGATAGAGAGACTAAAGATAGGAGGGACCTGGCTATTCAGATGTTTTTTTGTGAACACAGCACAAGAGTCCCAACTGGGGTATTTTGGGAGCCTAGAGGGAGTAGGAGGGGAAGGAGGCGGGAAAAAGGAAGGTTAGAAAGTACCTGTATATCCAGACCCAGTCACTAAATTAATTTAAAGTCATATAGAGCAACTTTCTGATTCCGAACGGTGGCGTTCTTCAGGGGCGATACTGAGAATATCTTCCAGTTCAGAAAGAGGTTGCAAGAACCTGCACCATATATTAACTCTACTCTACATGTGGTCAAAATCATTTTTAAGTAATGTTTTTTCCTTACTTTGGGATATAAACCTGCAATATCTGTATCCATGGACGAGGAAATTGCCTATTTGCCACAAATATGTAATCCTACATTTGCTAGAATGCCGACATCAACGACACTTCGACTAACGTGATTAACTACGTAGGCCGGTGTGACCAATTGCCGAAGACGATTATAATACATCCATCAGGTTTTATTGCATCCACCGCGTCCCGGGACTGGAAGGACTCTGATATATGACCGACAAGTGGCCAGTGCTCACTGCACACCTGCAATAAGAAGACACCGCAGTGAGACGAACATGGCTCGATGCGATGCAGATTCCAAGAAATTACAAACCATCTATTGCAAATGCGTAGAAAATTAGAATTATGGGACACTTTGAAATGAAGATTTCAAAAGTAATTTTCATTCTAAATCGTAAATACAATCACATACCATCAGTACATCATCTATTTTATTCGAACATAAGAAGTATTGCAGCAACTACCAACCATTATTTTACAAAAACATCTCTTCCATTTTTAACACTTAAATTAATATTTCAATGCTCTATGGAAGATATGTCAAAGCTCATAATAAAAATAATGTTTTGTGCTGAAAATATTAGCGTTGATTTACAAATTCCTGACGGAAAAACCTGTACAAATTTCAAAACATCGGACCCCACTTTCCGAGCGTTTTTGAGTGAGTGGGTAACAAACAAAAATTACTAGTCGTTAACAGCCCTACTGCAATTCGACACCGTTCCGTCCTCAGAGATTTAACACGAACACAACGACACGACATACGGAGCAAGTAGAAATAGTTCTACATTCCCAATGCTCGAATGTCTATGGTGGTACAATGTGGATGCTCTGTTGTATTCCGTATCCCTAAAGTACGAAAGTCAAACACTTTGGCGCGTGCGTATTACGTCCTGCCTTCCAATATGATAGAACACTGGATGCAGTTTTGAGGAGAGCATCCAACGTGCAAAAACGACTTTAATGCTTATCGGCATAATGCACAGAATAGCATACACATTTCGAGCGGGTGGATTGTTTTTAGAACCATTAGACATTTATTTGCGTGACGTATTTTTGACAGTTTGGCTTGAATAACTGAAGCCGAGATATTGAAACAATGGATATCCTTCGATTACCTATTCAATTAATTATTTAAATAAATAAATAATACAGAAAATAACATGCATACTTCACTGACGTGTTCTAAAACTGTAAACGATAATGGTGAATTGTGTGGTTGTATAATTGAATCATTAATGCGAAAAAGTTTTATGTCTCGGCCATTCACGGAAAAAAGATATTCTGAAAACTGGAAAACTGACTCCCATTTCGAACATAACATCAAGAAATAAATAAGAAGGAGCGTCAAATTCAGCTCAAGTTTAATTAAATAAAAACTCAGGTACCTACGTCGTGATTTTTTTTTTTGTTATACGACGTTTAAGATATTTTGGATCTGTGATGTTGCGGAGCGTAAATGATTTATATAGCCAAATAGACACACTCTTTTTATCAGTAATTGATTCTTGTTCATGGGCTATTTTATAGATTTGTATATTAAATTTGAAAGTAGGTATATACTGATTGTCGAGCATCCCTTCTACAAAAAGTCACCGACCGCCACTGTAGTTTACCTATCCAAAATAAACACCTTTGTTTATGAGGCTTGTATACGCCTCTGTCCATGACATTATATTATATTATTATATATATTTCCCCACATTGAGCGCAGTCACGTTGAGATGTAAAGCGTACAGGATTGAATAATATTAATTAATTAAACATTTATCATGTATTAAAACTGTCAATGGCGTGATAGATGGACGGTAAAGTCATTGTCAGAAGATAGCGGCAGAAGAAAACAAAAAGATAACAAAAAGATAACATCGATAGCTATTTCTTCTAATGAGCCAAGGATACCGCCGTTTTTATTACACTATCAATAAAAGTTATTTTGTTGTAAGTGAGAACTATTATTTCTCTGTAAGAAGTTGGTTTTTAATCTTAGTTTTTATAATGAATCAGGGGAACTAAAACCTTCAGGAGAAATTAAAGTAGTATTAAAAACTATAATCATTTTAGAATTACCGTTAAAAGCTCAGATCTGAGCTTAAAAGTAATATCATGGTTGGTTTTTGGTGGAATAACAATAATTAGAATTTTTCGCTTCTTCCAGGATTTTGTCATCCTTACGAAGAAATTCGCAATTTATTACTTTGTTCATGAAATTACTAAAAGTCGTTTTCCCAGAAGGTAAGTATACAAAATCTATTTTTTCTTAGGTACAATTTTATTTATATAGCAAAGCAAATTTATTATATTATACGCATTTTGAAACACGAACTTTATGAGTTTTAGAGGCTTCAGACATAATTACATGTCTTTATGTTATCTTCCATTTCAAATCATCGTATTTCTTAACGTCTGGCAACACCAAATAAAATGTAATTACATAATCAATGAAACAAGCTTTACATAAAGTGTTGCCAGAACCTAACATAAAGTGTAATCAAGACGGGATCTGACTATTATATTCGATGCATGGTTTTTAAATTGGACGATTGGACGGTTTGAAAGTATGGTTGAATTAATCGGAGAGAGAGTTTTATTATTGTGAAATATTATCCCGTCGTTCCGGGACTAATTGGTTTCCAATTTCAAGCTCTGGAATAGGGATATTAGAGATGTATTACAGGTTTAGGGTAAATCGAAGTTTATTGGGACAAGCGTTATAACAGAGTTAATTTATGAATCTTACAAAGTAAAAAGTCTAATAATATGTATTCCCGGTGAGAGGTGAGTTAGGTTTCAAAATTGATGACAGGCATCGGCATTCATTCCATAAATACTGAAAACCTGTGTCTACCCTAAGAAAAACTAACGATTTTTTTAATTTATCAAAAAAATGTTTTTTTTCCATAAATTTGTGAATATTTTTTATGTCACAATCGTTCTGCATTGATAAATAAAATTGTTTCTATTTGGCAAATTTTATACTTTTTAGTAAGATCATTGTATAATTTCATACCCGAACTTGAAAAACTACTCACAGCCTACCTTTGGTCATAGATCAACGCACGCCACAGGAGGTAGGCATAAGCTAATTCCTAGATTTTAAATGGTGGGTTTATTAATTTTCATTTTCTTTTTTTTTCTATTCCATAATATTAATTACATATAATGGGAACTTGTACCCGCTAAGCCAGTGCAAGAAGCTTGTGAGCATCAGTTTAGCTAAACAATATTATATAATACAACAATAAATAAAGATCATCATACAAATGTACCGCAATATTAGAACAATGTAGGTGCATGCACGTTGTGATCAATGTAAACAAGTTTGAAAAAAATATTTAGAAAAATATGAAAACAACATAACAGTTTTGTTGTAGAGATCCAATTACATAATATCGATTTAAAAAAATATATTTTCAAAGTGCCAACAAGTATTAAACAAATTGCGAATAAAAAAAAAAAAAAACAGTAGTATAGTTTTGTTACAATGAGGATAGACTTAATCCAATAGTAGCACTTTAATAATTTTAAAGACATCCATAGCTATGAAGGAGATACACAATCAAAGATACCATCATATTTGTTCAATAGACAATGTAATAAAGATCAAAATAACGTAAATACAGCAGTTATCAAGGAGCTATAAAATCAAGGAGACCGTCGTATTTGTTACACAAGGATACTTTCCAAAAGCCAACACTTTAACATCAGTGAGAATTTCGTCATAGAGCAATTGTTTTTAAATACGTATGGCAACTTGTTAAATATAAATGGTACAATGTATTCAAGGGTTCGTTGATCACATTTATTTAGAAATATTTACTCTGGCATTTTGAATCAGCTGTAAATGTTTTATGTTGACCTTACACGAGTGTCCCCACGAAGTTATACCATACTTTACGGTTGATTCTGCTAGAGACAAATACATTATTTTCACAGTTTTTATAGGCACATAAAATTTTACTTTATAGAGTCTTCCTACAATGGTTCGAAGGATGGAAATGTGTACGTCTCATTTCATGTTGCAATCCACCGTAACACCTAGATACACATACTGGTTGACTATTTCGATACTTGTGCGCAGGGATGTTTGGTATTATTGTGAATGCAATATAAGGAATGGAATCGAGGCACCTGTAATCAAATATGATTACAGGTTCCTTGCTGTATCTTGTATGCGGGGATCTTATGTGCATCAATTTAATTTTTTTAGCATTGATTATTAGACCAGTGTCATGTGACCATTTTAAGTGCAGTATCGTCAGCTTAAACATAATGTTTAACAAACGAGAATATTTGACATTGGGGTAAAACAGTATTTAATTTGTTTTTAATAACTTATTGAAGTTTGTAAACCTCATTGTAATATTTTATCATTGAAGTAGATAATATTAACATATCCCAAATGAAACACAAAACTGAAAAAAAACACAGAAAATAAAATGGTATCAGTCACATCTGGGACTCGAACGCAGGATCGACAAAATTCCTGGGTTCGAGTCCCAGATGCGACTGATACCTTTTTATTTTCTGTGGTTTCTTTCGGTTTCGTGTTTCATTTAGGATATGTCAATATTATCTTCTCAATGATTAAATAAAATAATATTGGTGTAAGTTCATAAAAAGCTTGTACTGCTTTTAAGGAAACAGGTGTTGATCTTTGTGGATATTAGTGTTATTATATGTATAATATTAATTCAATTTATTTTTTATAACTTATTGAAGTTTGAAAACCTCATTGTAATATTCAATCATTGAAGAAGATAATATTAACACATCCCAAATGAACCACGAAACCGAAAAAACAACAGAAATTTAAAAGATTTCAGTCGCACCTGGGACTCGAACCCCGGACCTCTAACCTCTCCGGGGTAACATTTGGTTCATTTGGGATGTGTTAATATTATCACTGTTCATTGGTTCATTTGGGATGTGTTAATATTATCATTGTTCATTGGTTCATTTGGGATGTGTTAATATTATCTTCTTCAATGATTAAATATAATATTAATGTTTGCATTCCACCAGGTGCAATATTTTTTTTGGTTTTACGGAACGGATACTGGTAATTTATAACGATTTTCTGAAAAGTATGGTTTCCAAGAAAGGAGGAGAAAACTTATAGATGCCATGTTACCTTGTAGATATTTAGAACATTGGGATGGATTAGATTTTTATTTATTTATTTGTTTGAGTTTTTAATCCAGCAGGATTGGGTGGGTAGTGCAAACCCAGTCTGCCATATCGTATGAAATACATACAACATAAAAAGAGAAATGAATACAATAAAAAAAAACATATTAATAATAATAAAAAAGGTAATTAATAATATAAAAACATATGAGAAGAAAATGTGAAAAAAAAATAATTAAAAAAAATAATCACGAAAAGATAATTACATCAAAATAAAAGAAATAAAATGAAAACCTTAAATGATGAACTTAGATTTATCTAGTCTTTCGCTTCAGGAACGAATATTAAAAAAAAAGTATAATTTGCTTTTAATTTGCTACGATGAATATGGGTATATCAAAGAAACTTCATACCTCTTAAATCATTCTTAAAGCTTGGACTAAGTTAGGTTTTTGCTTTTTTTACACTTTAAAGGACACATGTAGGGAAATTTGAGAATTAACCAAATAAACAACTTGACCTAGCCGACGCGACGCAACGGTGCATTTGGCTTTGATGTCTTCTGTTTTTATAACACCCTTAAGTCGCGGGAACCTTAAATAAAGCAAAACGAAAAATTAAAAGTTTGCTAATCTCGAAGGTGTTAGGTAGCTCGGAATTTCGACTGAATTTGAAACTCGAAGCGTAGAAGATAAATATTTAGTTAGCGTGGGTTCTCGTCAGATCACCTTAATGAAGTATCCCATTAGTATCACGTGTATGCATCTCCGTCGTAAAGTGAATTTAAATAATGTGTATCAGAGCAACCGAGTCTCTGATGTCTTTAGTGTTTATTTACATACAATTTGACATGTAAATAGACTACACGTGAATAGAGAGACCTATGTTAATAAATCTCCGCCTCCGATTGTGAGATATTTTGGTTCTTGCTTCTCTGTGACTTGTGTCTGCATATATTTATCATTGATTCGTGATAGCACCTGCTGAAACATTATATTGATTCATTTGTTTATTTCGACTTTATAAGACAGAAAGAAATTTCCATAACTTTGTGAAGAATACTTACTTGCTTTTATGACCACACCCAGCGCTTGGCTTATCACCGGCAAACCTCGTGACCATCACTTCTCTTACTACATTCCCTTGAAAAGGCCCAAAAATATTCTTGTTCTTTAAAAAAAACCTTAAATGGGTTACCCCAGTGTGTGAAAAACACTTCCTTGCTTAGATTAAGTGGCAATTATATGAACTTCCAAATCAACGTAAAGATGATTCAATCTTCCAGTAGGTAGATACTTACCTACCTAGATAATCGTGTAAAGTAGATATGTTAATAATTTTTTATATCTTTTTTTTATTTTTCATTGCATAACATTATTTTCATACATTGGGAATTTGAACCCGTTAAGCTACTGAAAGTAGTTTGTCAGCAGTAGTTTACTTCAACAATAAATAAAAATAATCTTACAAATAATAGCGAAGTAATAGAACAATATAGGTACATGCATGTTGTGATCAATGTACACAAGTTGAAAAAATATTTTTAAAATGTGAAAACAGTAGAATAGTTTTATAATAGTGATAACAGATTCCAATTACATAAGAGCAATAAAATAATATTATAAAAATATCAAAACATCAGCAAGTATAACACAAGTTGAGAAATACAAAAACAGTAGTACAGTTTTGTTACAGTGAGAATAGACTCTTAATACAATAGTGTCATTTAAATAATTACAAAGATATCAGGAGATATTAAGGAAATATACTCAATTTTTAATTATTAATTATTTTTATTGAGATTTAAAAACCTTATTTTAATATTTAATCGTTGTAGAAAATAATATTAACATAGCCTAAATGAAACATGAGAACGAAAAAAAACGACAGAAAATAAAAATATTTCAGTTGCATCTGGGACTCGAACCCAGGACCCCTGCCTATCCCGGGCAACCGCTTATAAAGATAAAGATAACTGCCAATAATATGGGATAAAAAAATTAGAATAATGTTGAAAAATCTTGAATTTGAGATATGCTATCGATGAAGATGACATAAATTGAACTGGTCTTATTAGCTAAATTCGTTAAGCGGTTGCCCCAGATAGGTAGAGGTGGGTTCGAGTCCCAAATGCGACTGAAATCTTTTTATTTTCTGTCGTTTTTTTCCGTTTTTTATGTTTCATTTAGGTTATGTTAATATTATTTTCTACAATGATTAAGGAAATATACAATCAAAGAGACCATCATATTGGTTTAAAAGACAAAATAAGAAAGAGCAAGATAGCATCAATATGGCAGATATCATGGAGATTGTTATAAAAAGGACAAAAAAAGGGATGGGGATGGGGAAGGTTAGGTTACAAGGGGAAGTTATGGGAGACAATTACATCGACAGGACTTACCCTGGAGATGGCCTCTTAGATGTGAAGTCTGCTCCAGACATTAGCTTAGCTCAGATCGGCAGGGACATTAGCCTCTCATCGTTCAGTTCAGGTCGTGGATCGATCGCAATCTTATAATTGGGTTGAGGGCGTTTCTAATTCTACGTTAAATGAGTACAGGGAAGTGCTTTCATACTCAGAGTTTATTGTAAGGTCAGACAAACATTGTAGGTTAAGAACAATCGAGTAGTTATTAAAAAGGTCCTATTCTAGACATGATTCTATCGTAAAATTTCTGTCTTTCTGATTCAAATCTCTAACCGGGTAATGCAAATGTAACAAGGGCTTGAACAACACAATAAGGGGAGATGGCAAATCAGCTTACATGAGGTGATCTGGTCGGAGGCGAGAGTTGCCGGCAATGACGCCAGGCTGGACATCTCTGCACTGAATTTAATTGGCTTTTTAATTAGTAAGTCACCCTGATGAGTGCTTTGGCAGCAAATAGCACGACCAGCTGCGGGCTTCAGCCCGCCTGCATAGTACTTGGCCGTAATAAACTAATAACACAAAATGGCCGCCTTTTTCAGAGACGCAGTTATCTCCTCGAGCTCCAGGCGGAAAGTGCGTCTCAAGGGCAGCAAGGAGCGGCCGTCAAGCTGCCGTGGCGCTTCCTTTTGTTCTGTTGTCAGATCGTGCAAATGTATGCTCTGATTGGTTTAATTTGGGCGCTAGAATCGCCTGATTGGTTAATTATGGAGGGAAATGATGTGATTGCTTGCCTAGCTTATTTGTTAAGACGAGTAGCTAAAACTAGTCTCATGGCCATCCTTTCGTTACATAACAAGATATACAATCAAGGAGATCATCAAATTTGTTTATTAAACAACATAAGAAAGATCATTGATTGCTTTTGTTGCATAATTGGTACCAAAAAATCCATGTTCCTACCTAATTCATAAAAACAATATTGTCCAAGTAATATTTTTGGTACTATAAGCAAGTAGCTAATTAGGTGAACAAAATGTATAAAATTAAAATAATTTTTCATAGATTTTCCAACGAACAAACAGTATCTCCAAAACTACAACGTGTGGGAAGGTTGTTCAAAAATATTAAAAAAAAAAATGAAACATTTCGATATTTGAGAATTGTTTGTATTTAACACAGTAAAAAGAAAATAAATCAAACCGAAAAAGGAAACATCATTGTCTACTATTAAATGAAGCCTTTTGAACACTTTTTGGATTGAAGTCAAGGTTAATTTAAACGAATGTCACTTGAGTTGAAAACATTTCTATAGGTATGACCAAAGACAGCATTGGTGACCTCATGGACCGGCCTTCATCGGTCCCTACAAAGACAATTAACATCTTTAGTTTCGATTAATTTATTTAACAGGGGCGAATTTAACCATAAGATCATGTAAAAATTTAGTGAAAACGTAAAACCGTATTACATATTTGAAGACAAGCTAATGATTTACATCAGTAATGCACAACCTTTTTAGCCGGGGGGAAATGTATCGATTTTCAATATGTTTGCGGGCTGCAGGGGGAGGTTACCTACAGCTTGACGTGTTTAACTTAACGTCGACAATGTAGATTTTTTTTTAAATCTGAGGTTTCTGCCTACCTAAAATATCGCATTTCATAATAACTTAATGCTAAATCTTTAGATTTATTGTCTAACATGTTTATTCATTAAGGTAATTAATAGATAAGGATATTCCCTACTTGTTCCGCTAGCTTGTGCCAATAAATGTTGTCGATTTTTATCAATCTGAAATATTAAAGAAGTGTAAAAACTGTAAGAAGTGTAACTTTGGGCGGTTGATTCAAAATATTGAACACATGCGAGTATCGTATTCGTATTCTGTGAAACAGAATGGAAATTGTTAAATATATAATAATAATAAATTATAGCACCCGTAAAGCTGACCATTTGCTATTAAATAAGAAATATCATAACCCGTGCCTTCTATGTTTTGAAAAACAATGTCGTTTAACCCCATAAAATGCAGTCCATTAAAACATCAATCGCAGAGGGCATAAATAAATAGCGCCAGCGATAATTTTTCTATTCACAAGGTGAAACAAATAAAATAATGGTCTTTTACTTATTTTATTTAGCCATGAAAAGCTCGCCCGCCACACGAAGTGGCTCGCGGGCCGCGGGTTGTGCATCACTGATTTACATGGAGAATCAGTTTAAGCTTAGCACAGTTAACTTTGTAGGTGACCGAAGGGGTTATTATAATTTTAACTAATTATTTTTCAATCCATATTTTTTTTGTATCCTACAATAACGACGCCGTCGTATGCAAAGGTAATACTGGTTAATAAAGGTTAATACTGGTATTAAGTGAAAGATGAGTGAGTATGTAGATAGGTATATTCTGTTTGACATGCTTAACTTTGCATACGATGGCGTCGTTATTGTAGGATACAAAAAAAATATGGATTGAAAAATAATATCGAATAATAAATAGTCTTTTGGCTAATATAACCGATTGCAAGCAGTTTTCGAAAATATGAAACTGTCAGTTACTAAACGTTCGTAGATAAATGATTGAACAGTTGATTTGTTGTGCTAGCATTAAACATGAAATTTAACTGAGAGAACAAGATAATGTTATTTGGTTCTCGAAAGAAGACAAAAACTCGATCAAAAATTACGATAAATCCTTGGAAGAAAAACCTTCTTGGATAAACTTCCTCTATTCGTTTGGAAAATGTTGTTTGAACTAAACTAACTAACTAACCATCAGGCCCTTTTCCCGCAGGGGTAGGCACAGAGGACGGACCGCCAAAAAACTCGATCTTGGCATACACTTCTTGCTTCATTCACTTTCATACAACGTCTCATACATTCTCTTCTGTTATTCCGACTTCTGACATGGCCCGACTCAAGTATTTGATTCACTTGATCGTGTCATGTCTTCCTCGAACGTCCTCGGCTTCTTCTTCCATTCACATTCGCGTTATATATTCTCCTTACACTCCTCTCTTCGTTCATTCGCTCTACATTCCCGAACCATCTAAGCGTCCCTTTATTGATCTTGCTCACTACGCTTACATCAGCCTTGCATTCTTTACGAATCTCTACAATATTTACAATTGTTTGAACTAAATGGAGAATAAAGCAAATGCCCTTGGAATGTTTTTACGCTTTCCATGGCATTTTTAATATAACGCTGCAAAAATTTAAAGCAATTACTTTTTAAAACATCTTATTGTATTTCTTATTTATTACGGGCCCCTACTCCGCCCCTGTCAATCACCACTTGGAGTTTCGATTATTTAATCGAGTAGGTTTTCAGTCCCACGTCGGACGGTAAAAATGAATTGGTTTTATATCTGATGGTGGTAATAACGTAGTTAATTTATTGATTGATTAACGAATTAAAAACACGCATCGTCATATTCAAGTGCTATCATTAGACTCTAATTCATATATCAATGGTTAACTTTGTTTATTAATTCGACCCCTTGGAATAACAAGGATCCATCTGACACGGCAATGTTACGCGATAATGAGCATTAAAGTTATTCTCCTTAGAGCACATTATCGTATGATATTGATGTGTCAGATGGAACCTTGTTATTCCAAGGGGTCGAATTGACAAGTGTGTCACTGGATAGAAAACACAAATCTTGTTGAAATCATAAAAAAATAATAGCTCAAATATTTTCATTATAATAATTGAATTAAAAGGGGAAAAAAAAAATATTTTTCAAAAACAACGTTGTTGTGTAGTGTGTGAATTTCACACCAACAAATAATTTTAATTACTTTTCAATAAGATTTTGTTAAAATGTGAACTAATTTAGTATTTTCTCAGAGACCAGCGTCTCCGTACCTCAGGAGGAAGGCTGAGCAAAGGAAGAGGTGTCGCGGTCTTCGACAGACATCGTCAAAGCGCTGCAAGAGTGCGGGAGCCCAATTCATATAGGCACTATATTATGCATTATTGAAGTGTTAAAAACTCACAAATATATTTACGTGCCATCTCATTAAAATTTTTTAAAAAAGGACTTGTTATATTTTTATCGTTGACGAAATGTTTGTAGTTTGGAAACACTGTTTGGAGATCTTTAGAAGATCTTGGTACAAAACGAAAATCAGATTAATTTACTAGAATAGTTTGATCCACAATTTTATGAGATTAAAATAAAAGTTGAGATTTTATTATTTCTATTTTGTGAAAACGTATATTGAAATAAATTTAAGATGACTGTCGTTAATGATTAATAACATACGTTTTAGTCATCTTCCGCTTGGAGATAATAGCTTAATATAATCAAATGTACCTATTATATCTATCTATAAAAAATAATAAAGAAAGTAGCGATATCAAATTGTATTTTGGAACCTATCAAAGGCTCCGACTAAATTTTTAATTTATGTGATAGAAAGTTTTACTCACTGATTATTGTTATTTGATTGTAAATTTATTTTAACTTGACTGGTTTGGGACCGGTTCGAATCTCTCATTCTGATTTTTGTACGATTTTGATTTCGGGTAATGATTTACGTCACATATCTAGTTTTCATTGATCTTTGTGAGTAGAGTGTTGGGCGCCATTTTGATTAATTTATACTAGTAATTTCTACATACCTTCACCAGAATGTTAAGGGACTTTCAGTGCTTTCTTTTTATTACTGAAAGTTTGGAAAAATCAGTATGGCATTTTTCTTATTTAAAAAAAAAAATTAAGACAATAAAGTCTGAACTGAATTCTTGATGCTCACTGTTTAAGAGATTATCATAATTTATAGGAAGGTACACAAAAAAATAATAGCATTATTCGGAAATGAGTGGGGCGAGAGATAAATAAGGGTTGTATAAAATTTTATTGTTCAGATCTAGTCACTAAACTAGATATGAATATTATTAAATTGTAAAGCCGCTCATCTCAACGCAGGATTGTCCTAGTGAGATGAGTGGCTAATGTTTTTGTTTTTATATTTAAATTTAAAAATAAATAAATAAATAGTTAAAACCTTTGCAAACAAAAATGATTAATTTGAATTGTTTAAGACCCAGCAATACTCTCTGACCGGAACTGAACATCATTTGAAAATGAGATATGTTAATACGGAAGAGAGCGCAAGCGATCGTTTAAGAAATATTTAATTAAAAACTAAGATGTGAGTTTTTTTTATACCCATGACATGTTAAACAACAGAACCACACATGTTATTTATATGTTTCGGAGTATACCTTGTGATTTTATTTTCTATCGGGGGAATCTCAAATAATTTCCTTTTCAACTAGACATTTGAATAGAGATGATTTAATAAAAAAAATTATAAGTGCATCAAAACTTCAATATTTCAAGGGATTTTTGTAATATCTAGACAGAAGTTCGGAATACGGAGGCTTGAGATGATCACTCCGGGGATAGGCATCTTGCTTCTTGATTTAAATAGCAAAAGATGGTTGGATAAGTAACAATATGTTAATATTATCATCGCGGTATCCAAATTCGCATTGGCGTGTTATTTATTATCATACTGAGATGGAGGCAAATATAACTCTTGGCCACCGAGATTCTATATAATATTGAATACAATTTATAACGGTCTAGCGAAGTTCCATTAGTTTTCTTAAACCATTGCTGATTAATATATTAGGTGGGACCTCTGCAATTGTGAACTAAAACCATCGTTAAGAATCAGAACGGTTCGTGTAAGTTTTTTCTATTCATTTGAATGAATAGAAAAAACCGATGTTAAAGTGTTGGCTTTTGGAAAGTAACCTTGTGTATTGATGGTAACAAATATGACGGTCTCCTTGGTTGTATATCTCCTAGATATCTGGTGTATTTACTGTTACGGTGTTACTATTATATTTAAGTCTATCTTCATTGTAACCAACCTGTACTGATGTTTTATGTATATATTTTTAAATTTTTTATTTCTTAATCTATTTAATACTTACAGATGCTTTGATATTTCTGATATTTACGTAATAGTTATATTTTTGTAATATTAATGTTTTTATAATGTTGATATTTTTAAAAGTATTGATGTTTTTATAATATTGATATTTTTATAATATTGATACTTTTATAATATTGGTACTTTTATAATTTTGATATTTTTTATGATATTGACATTTTTATAATATTATTTAAATCGGTGTTATAAAATTGGACTCTAGTATCTCAATAACAAAACTGTAATGCTTTTACCATTATTTTTTCTCTTTAATTTTTTTTTTTCAACTTATGTACAGCACAAGATGCATGCGCCTAAATATAATAATTTTGCCCTACATTTGTATGATGATTGTAATTTATTGTTGTATTATATTATATTGTTGAAATAAACTCCTGCTGACAAGCTACTTGCAGTGGCTTAGCGGGTATACGTTCCCACTGTATATAATTAATATTATACAATAAAAAAAAATAAAATAAAAAAAAAAATAAATAAATAAAAAAAAAAAAATAAAATAAAAAAAAATAAAAAAAAATAAAAACAAAAAATTAAAAACAAAAAAAAAAAATTAAAAAAAAAAAAAAAATTATAAAAAAAAAATGCCACGGAAAAATAAATATCAAATTGAAATCTGGTTCCAGAGGGCCATCTCAAAAAATTCCTGGACGGAAGGAGGGACAAGGTTCGTCATCGAATGGCCAAAGATCGAAAAAAAAAGAATATAGAAGAAGAATATCCCAAAACCTTGATCACGTCATAAGGAACCAAAAATACAAGATTACCCATCCGATAGCCCGAGGGAAGAGAAATATCGTTGAAAGAAGACATGGTAAAGGAAAATACAACGAATATGAGTTGGGTGTCTAAAAACTGAGAAGAAGGCATGGAAAAAAGTCAAAGTAGAATGGGTTAAGAAAATCTTCCTCTTCTATCTTCATAAACAAATCTACAGTTTTATTCCTAGCTGGATGAAATTTTGCACACTTGACCTACAAAACAAGAGGAAGGTCACTGTCTACATGAGATTTCGAAAAACCACCCTATCCCACTATCCTACCCTTAAAGACAAATTTTAGTACTTCTTGATAGATTGTGAGATTGTGCACACTTGACGTTCAAAATAAAAGGAAAATTACTGAGTAGGGGTAGGGAGTAGGGGCGGGAGTAGAAATAGAAGTAGGGGTAGGGTTAAGGATTATAAAACTTTACTCCAGACTATTAATTTCCCGGAATAGAATGTGATAAAGAGGAATTAGTTGTCTTAAAGTTATAAGATAATGTCGAATAAGGAAAAAGAAGAGAAAAACATTAAATGGGTCTCATATTTTGACATTCCTGTATATCTCAACTGGAATCGACAGTTATTTTTTAATGTAACGAGAATAAATTAATCATTCATACAATGTAATTTTTAGAAATCTAATAAAATAATTATTATATAAAAGAGGGATGAGAGAAAAACACATAGTGTCATGGTCCTGTCGTTGACAGATCAGTTGTAACTAAATTTTCTGTTAAATGCGCCAACAAATCTAAATGCTCTGATTCGGTTTTGACGTCCTTCTTTCGTGCCCAGGACAACAACGTCTCCTTACACTTCAAATTGAATCCGTTTTTACAACATAAAACAAAATTCAAATTGGCTTCATAAAAGAAATTGGCGTTAAAGTTGCAGAAAATTCGTAGAATTCCTCGTTGTACAATTATTTTGATTGAATTACTAAGATATTGCGATGTTTTTTTTTACATACATCTTTTGTATTTCGGTAACTAATTTAATTAGTATTCGATATTCTTTCAAAAACAAACACAGTAGTCTCCATTTCCACTAATCATATTCAAAGGATGTGTCACGTGACAAGATGGCCGCCCCATGCTAAAGAGGCAGTTGGCGATTATTTTTCTCCGTGTTTTTTTTAACGTTTTAATGTATGTTAAGGTGTGTTCTGATCAAATATTTCCAAGAATTATTGAAGATGGATTGTCACCTGACCCTGGTGTCGCCAAAAGACGCCCACAAACCTAGTGTTATTTCTGACAATTGGAAACTAAATCTATTTTTATCCCTATCCGAGAATATATTTTTATTATTAATTTTGTTCAATATCTTAAAAAAGTTTATTTATTCAATTACCCGTTATTGAGTTATGAAGGTATTCCTTCAAGCCAATCAACAGAAAACAAGGATGGGTGTTTTTTGGAATGTTTGTAGTAAACGCAGCAATCTCCAATGCTGTATGAAGCAAAAGCGGCAAACTCGAACGCTTGGTAGCAAAGGCAGCAATCTCCCAATTAAAAAGTTATTTTTCTTTTTACAGACTTGAATCAAACAAAATTCGAGGATGCGAATAATCCCAGGTATAAAAATAGTATATGATGTATTTTTCTCAGCTGTTGATGAAATCCCATTGGATATTTACAAGTTTTTGGCCTTTTTCTCAAAAATACGATAGTTTGAGATAGCCTCTGCTCTTATAGTGTACCATATATCGATGGCAGAAGCCTCGGGGGCGTGTGTACAAGGCCGCCATTATACGAATTTCCAAAGCAGAACGCAGTAAAACGATCGTTTATCAAAACCCAACAAATACTAATCTGTTAGCCATTCGCCTCTACACGACACCGGCACTCGTTCCCCCAAGCCCACGCTTCTAGATCAGCGATACCGGAGATACGCGCTTATAACAAATTACGAATATAATGTATTGCCTTCTTATGTTAAAGTAAAGCATGGACAGGCGATATTAAATACTTGGAATACATTATTTTGCAAAGGAGTATCTTATCAGTCGTACGCGTCCTTTAATGGCCATCTGCACGAGCGAATTCTATGATTTAATCGAAGATTTCCGCAATCAATAACATTTTATTTATTTACACTGGGTTTTTACAAAGGTTCTTACATGTGAATAATCCAGTTACAAAAAAATCAGTTAGGTTACATTATACTTAAAAAAATCTGTATGTATATAAATTTAAAGAAGAGTGTCTGTTTGTTTGTTTTTATACAAATTAACTGTTTTATTATTTTTTTTGATATTCAAATTTAGAGAAAAAATACTGGGTAGGGGTAACAGCACATCACAACCTTAAAAATTTACTCCAAATCATTCTTAACCCCGGGAAATGACCGGTACTTCGGCTAGTAAATAATATGATCTTTAGGGATTTATTTACGAGAGATGAAAAACGAACGGAAATCCAATCGTTGAGTAAAAAACAACTTAAACTGCGTATTTATAAGTAATATTTTTTACCAGTGGACATATTGTACAGCTAATTTGGGGAATACTGTGGTGCAGAGTTAATTGGGGAAAGAGAAAGACAAGGGAAAGACAAAGGTTTGGAAGTATCTGGCTATTCAAATCAGAAAATTTGAAAAAAATCTATTATATTATGAATTTTTCTAATGTTTGTCAATAAATGTGTACATAAGTACGTAGTTACTTCTTATTGTTACATTCAATATTATTTAAATAAAATTTTGGCATGTGATAAAACGACATTTATTTTGGCAATCCGTGGGTAGTTTAATACAAACAACATCTAAGCACCAATGTTCAAATAATATTTGACAATACATTTAATATAGGTATATAGGTACCTACGTAATAGGAATAAAAAAATAACGCGTAGTACTCTGTACCTATCTCTAAAATCAATTAACAGGTATAGTATGTCGTTCCAAGGTAAATATTAATTTGATTTGAATTTCGAACCTGCCAAAACCGGGTGGGCGTATTGCGGTCCACCCAGATTTGCGCATTGGCACCTTTTCATGCCCGGCGGCCCGCGTGCGCAGATCGCGCGGTTTTCCATACCGATTTTGGCCGCATCTGTCAGAGCGGCCGTATTTGCGCCGATCAACTCCCCAAGGCGGACACCGCCTTAGTGGTAATCGAACCTCCGACCGGCGCGCGCTCTGCGCACTTCGACACGAATTATATAAGCTTCTGCGCAGCACGCGTTCCAAATTCAAACGGAAACTCAGAACACGAAAAACTCAGTGACTTTTCTCGTTTTCCAAATACCGATACAAAAATTACAACTATAGAAAGGTTTTGAGATAGAGTAAGATAAAACACTTTAACTGTTTTGAAAATACGAGTAACTACCTATGTAAACTAAAGTTTTAAGTGGTTTTTCAATAGTTTTTTGTGGTTTTCTTGACAAATCTAGTGTTTTTCTGTGAATATTTTTATTGTAAATCAAGTTTTGTGTGTGATTGTGAGTACAAAATAACTGTTTGTTTATCTTCTGATTCTCTTTTTGGTAAGTCTATAAACAAATTTTATTGTGTTGTTTAATTTGATCCTTTACGTCTTTAAAATAAATCAATCGATAAATGAAGATTGTTTTGAGAAATGAAAATCTGGTGTGTTTTGAAATATCCTCTGCAAAAACAAGGTAATAAAATTTACGTCATAGTTAAATACTTATAATAATAATATAATTTTTATGTGAATATTGAATTAGGCCAGGACTAGTGATACCTTTAAATGGTGTTTTATTCCAATTAAGGATGTTTTTTAGAATAAAAAATAATGAAAATTACTTATTATATTGTCGTTTATACGAGCAAATAAAAAAATACTGTTTGCTCAAATTAAATAGAGGCACCATTTGAGTAGAGAATACTCTTAGTATCACCCTAGTGAGAGACATATTATAAAGTGTATTTTAAAGGCTTTCAAACGATTCAGTGCATTATAAAGGCTGCTGGAAGCGGTTTTTATTATGGGGTTGAGCTAATAGCTGTTAGGCAAACAGTTGAATGGATGAAGTTCGAATCTCATAGCGGGTACTAACTTATCAATTTATAAACACCAGTATGCGTTAAGTAAACTGGTTTGAAGGTAATAAATATCATTATATACGTTTTTATGTTAAATCATAATTTTATCGAAGGAAGCAAAAACTTCTCGCTGTGACGTTATAAAATAAATTGAAAACTCATTTTGTAATACACTACTATATTGAATCAACACATTGACAGCCGGCCCGGTTTCGCTTAACTCAAGATTCGTCAGGCTTATGTTATGCCAACCAGGCATTATTATTATACAGACATATATAGGCGGCTTCCGTGGTTGAGTGTTTACGATCCTCGGTGACGAATCCGGAAGTCGAGGGTTCAAATCCCGGCGTGCGCAAGAAAATTTTATTTGAATAACTTGTGTTTCTTCACAATTTATTAATTTAAAATTAATGTGTCGTATACTTTCGAAACGTTCCAGAGTGTTAGTTACTTTTAGTATCGCCTTGGTGACATACAATAATTCAGAATGGAAACCTTGCTTGAAATTGCTTAAGCCGTGTTTGGTGACCAGATCTGAATAGCCAGGTATTTCCCCTCCTTCCTCTTCCCCATATTTTTCCCATTTCGACAACCTTCAGCCTCACAAGATACCCCAATTGGGAATGCCATATTCTCACTGGCTCCAGATGGTTATGAGCAGTTGAAACTCTTGTGCGGTACTAATTTAAAAAAAAAATTCAAAATCACTTTGTGGTTTGAGATCATATTAAATAAATACAAACACATCTTTATATAAGCTTGAAGCCTGATCTAAGCGAAACCGGTTGGCGTAAAAATATAATAAAATCGTGGTTTATAACAAAGTATTTCTTTTATTTAATACATTGTATATTTATAGGTGTATTAGCACGTACCCGACAAACTTTAACTAGTAATTCCTGAGCTTATTTGAAGTGAAAAATGTAGATGACATTTTGGTATCCAGCTATTTTTTTAATCTAAAAACATGGCATTGAACAGTTAGGGTCGCGATGGAGGGTTGGGCGGTTACTCGGCTGAGTGACCAGTGACATGTAAAAGTAAAAAAAAAACTGTTTTAATTTTTTTTTAAACCGACAAAATTCACCGTATAATAAAAAAATTTCTCCAGACAAGCTAAGGAAACTTCCTTTATAGATTGTCGTGTACGTGCTGATATACCTTGTATATACCCATACATATGTATAAATTAAATTTTACCCTTTGAATTGTAAAATGAAAATTCTCAGAAAAAACACAATATTTATTTGCACTTCGCCAGATTTTGAACACAGATACACAAACCTTACGGCGTTGTAAGTCAGTTCAGTACAAATAAGTAAAAATTGAAATGAATCAATAGAACCCCTAATTTTGATAACCGGTTTATACAAATTATTATATAGGTATATAATATACGATCATAAGCAAGTACTTGTATTTCGGGCTTAGTGTATGCATGTTTAAAACATTCTATTGAATATTTGTGAAGTATTGTCATAATTCGACACTGTCAGCGAGTGGAATCGTTGATGGCATCATCACAATATGGGCACGCGTAGGGGTGACCATAATCGAACCATCTTTATAATCGAGATACCCATCCTTTTCCGAAATGATTTAATTAATCGAACGATCTCTAAATATTTGATTATATTGGAAGGTCTAAAAACATTGATCTCAAATAGAAGCTAGTTATTATACTTCCACTTTCATGAAGATTTGGATCTAATTCCACGACAACTTAAATTTGTAATACCGTACACAACGATTTAGACGACCAGACCCCCTAGCATAGAACATCGATAGAGGATTTATCGATAATGTCGGTAAATTGTTATCGTTCCCGAGCACGACTGCAGATCGCTGACAAAACAAAAAACAGTTCGCATCGGCTAAATATGATTATTTTTGTTGACGTGAACTGTTTGTTGTTGGGTCGTTGGCGGTCTGCGGTCTTGCTCTGGAACGATGACAAGTTACCGAAATTATCGATAAAGGATTTATCGATGTTCTGTGCTAGGGGGCCAGGTATTACTCTCTGAACAAAAACTCATAACGTTTTTCATATGTAATTCGAAGACGATTTAGTCGTCTGTAAAAATAACTTACTTCCGAGTTGAATGATTAAAAATAACAGTGGTTTCTCCGAATTTGCCAACCATCTCTCAGAAACAAACCACACATTCAATAAAAATACTGGCACTAGTTTACTGCATAAAAATGGAACAGGCATTCGACTAGATAACTTGGAAGCGTTAGAAATAAGGAAAGCCAAAAACACTAAAAGTAGACTCATAAATAATGAAATAAATTTAAATAAAAGTCCAATTCTTAAATTATTCCCAATAAACAAAGTAAACAAACTTCCCGGTCAGCAGGTACCTACTGATCTCTTACCCTTGACCCTCCACTCGCCTGTTTGTATCAATCTATAACACATGTGTATCTTAGTTCATAGTTTAGTTGTATACTGCGCTGAAGAAGCTACGGTAGTAGCGAAACCCGGTCGGCAAAAGTATAAAAGAAAAGTGATTGTTTTACTTATTAAATTAAAAATAACGTTGGAGACCACACAAATAGTCGTCTAATTTTTCTTTAAACAAAAACGACGATTACGAATTGAACATAATAATGTTATTAACGATTTAGGTTTCTTTTTAGGGACTACTTGGATGTCTCAACTTGACCACAGATATAAAATCTCGGTAATGTTAAGTGAAAATTGAAAAACAAGATTAACTAGGTTAGATTAGGTTTTAAGGCTAGTATTTTTTTTTCTTACTTTTTATGACACTTCATCACTTTTTAAAAGTGTGCCGAATTGTCATGGAATCAAAGTCTTGTATCCTACACGAAGGATCATTCGAATTTCCCAAAAGTTCAAAACGTCATCGTTCAATTATTAAAATGAAATTATTGTTCGAATTTATTCGAATGAATTTTTTAACTTGTCGATTATGCCCATCACTGGACACGAGTTTACTTAATAAATAAACGAAGTACCCACACAGTACACATAATACGTGTATGGAAAACCGGTTGCTGTATCAATGCGATGGCCAACTACACGATCAAACTATCAATATCCATAAATAACACATAAACAATTATGTAAATCGTAATCTTCTTACAAAAATTGATATCGTGAAAGATTTTTTCACTCAAATGACAATTTCATAATAAGATCAAACTTCTACAGTAAAAAAGACATCACAAAAATGGTTGTATCACTTAATATTATTTAATCTTTGAAGAAAATATTAACAAATCTCAAAAGAAATGTGAAACAGAAAAAAAGGTATCGGTCGCATATTAGATTCGAATCCAGGACCTCTGCCTTTGCCGGGACTACGAGAAATAATTGAAGAAGATTTTAATAATTCTTAGATTTAGGTGTGGTAGCAATAATAGTAACGGAGAGTAATAAAATCTCAATAGCTCAGTTGTTAGAGTGCAAGTCCCGGCAATACAGAGTACCTGGGTTCGATTCCCAGATGATTTTTTGAGTTTTGTGAATATTATTTTCAATGATTAAATATTACAATGAGGCTTATAAGCTGCAATAAGGTATTCCAATAAATAGAACTAATACTATATTTATTCTTGGATCGATCTTTCTTACGACAGCTGTTTTTTTAACATCACAGTACCCAGACTAATAGTGCCCAAATCGGTAGGTAAGTAGACTATAACGCAACGGAGGAGGAATATTTTGTTATTTTCTTTGGGACTCTTCAAGATATTCATCTAGATATTGAACGTTTTGCCATCCTAAGGCAGTTTAAGACTTTCTCTCGTCCACTTTAAGTATATTTACAATTTTAAGCTACTTTTAAAGTACTTCCAAACCTTCCTCATTCGTATCATCATACCTTCTCCACTCACTGTTTCACAAAATACCATATGCTATAGTCCCACTGGCTCCGGACAGTTGAGAGCTGTTCGGAATGTCGTATGCAATTTAAATAAAAGTTCAAAATATTCTCACGAAATCTATAGCGATAATATAATAAACAATCGAAACGATAGGTAATGGATGTCAATTTTTGGTTAGCAGGGGTTCCAACATCTTAATTAAAATTCGCATAAACGGTATTAAGGTATTACCAACGCTTTTTAAATTCATTTTATTTCATATAGTGAAGAAATTAATCTTTCGGTTAGGTTAGGTTCTAAAAATAGACGAAATATTAGATTACAAAATCCACTTACACCATACTATCAAACACGAGCTCCAAGATTTTGGGCCAGGACAACAGGTAGACAATAAGGTGTGACCTTGTGCGGTTGTCCCAACCACAAATAGTGACCTCTCGGAGGACAAATGGGGTCTCGACTTACATTTGAATTCTAAGAGAAGATCAGAATTAGATGCACATCGTATTCATACACGATTTTACGAGCGCTGCATATTGAATGAATTATTCATTCTACGACTGTATTCAACGTGACAACATTTGATTTGTGTTATAATGAGCATTGATGCAATCATATTCTCGTATTGATTATCGTAAATAAAGTCAATTGGCCATTTGTGGGGAGGTGTACGTTTAATAGCATTGCATATTTATTATTGCAGGGTTTTAATTATTGCTGTAATAAAATCATATAATGTGGTTTATTGAGTACGAATAACCACACATCTAAAAGGAAGAGAAGAAATAACTAAAGTTTTTTGTAAATTAAAAATCACATTTAGTCAAGCTGTATAATCTATATATAATAGCTGAAAATAATATTAAAATTTTGAACACATGTAATTTTTGAAGGTTTGGTGCATAATCAATAAAAGGAAACACCGATATTGTGTGATTAAGTTTCTCGTTAATTTGATCAAATTCGATTACCAATTTTTTTTATTTTATTGTATTTAATTTTACAAGAGAAAAAATACAATTCAAAAAAGTCCCGATTAACTATTTTTTTGTAGTTTGTCTAACGGGAGCTTGTTATTTAAAACATACAATTTACAGGCAAGGTTACAAACTATGTAAAATAAAAACATTAAAAAAAAACATATGTAAGAAGCTTAAAACATAAATATTTATCAAGATTTTTACTCTAAAATATTCTGCAAAAACAAAAATATGAATAAAATAAGAGCATAAACGAAAGCAATAAATCATAAATAAAATAATATTTCCTTATTTCTAATACAAATAGTTTCTTTCAGCTAGCCAAGTTTTATTAATGGTTTAGTTTTAATACAGTTTTATTTCAGCTGGTAACATAATTATATTATATTTTAATTGGAAAAATTTCTCACAATACATATAATTGGCAATGGACTCGACTTATGGGATTGGTCGAATTAAAGTAAAAGAGTTGTGCACTATTTGAAATAATGTAGAAAACATGGATAGATCGTTACAAAATATTTAAAATTTTAAACACGACCCGAAAAATATTTTCCAACGCACTTTGTTCTGATTTTATTGTTGGTACGTGTGGCATTATACTTGATGGTTTATTTACGTGCTCCATAGAATTAATTGGTTTGTGTGTATCACATTGAATGTATATTCATTTGAGTTAGGCACTCAAATACTCGGATTTTCTCACGAAGTTCTGAAGTTGGCAGCTTCCAGCTTCTAGGCGTATTTTATTATTAATGACTATTTACTGTAATTTAGCAACAAAAGAAATGGTACTTTCTAAATATATACCAGGTAGATAAAGTACCCAGGAGTAGTTAAATTCTACCTACATTATTTGCATTTAATGAACAAGGTTTCTACATATTAAAATATGAGTTTGTAAGTATGACTATTTTGCTATTGTCAATTCCCCTGATTTCCTAAGGAGGAGTATTAATTTATATTTATAAATTTATTTTTTCAATAAATTAATTAGTTTTTTTTCTTTGCATCACTTTATTTAATACATAAATATCAACATGTTTCGAAAGCGAAGCTTTCCTGTATACTGTGTATTCTGATGAGTAAACAAAGTATTTCTTATTAATTTAGATTAATTTACCATTAAACACGTTTGGTTTTTAGTATCGCGCTTCAGAGCACTTTCCATTGCAACATCGGTTAAATAAACATAGTATTCCCACCTGTCGTCTGTGTTCCAGGGAATTTAATTCAGGTGTTAATATAGATAAATCTATCAGACGAATAACCAAAAGTGGAAAAAAAATCATGTCTCCTCGAGTGCTTAAAAGAATTGAAAGAAATATCCGTATTTTAAAAACAGCTGTCAAATACCTAACATTGTTCAATATCGTTACATATTTATGAAGATTTGGTATATCGACTGTGGAAAGGCAGAAGGGAATAACCCAATTTTGTGCAAACACAATAATTAGTTGATTATCTATATTAATCTATTTTTGTTTATGTTTATAATTTGTCTATTCTTACATTATTGTGTTCTATTTTTATCATTTGTCTATACTTGACATTATTATTTTTAGTATTCTATATATTCCCGATTAAGAAAGCATCGCTTTCGAAAGTTGTAGCTATCTGTGCATATTAATAAAGTGGTGAATAAAAAGTAATTTTTAATTAATTTATTAATAATGACGCCACAAAGTGAATACCTATCTTTTAGAAGAAGTTAATTTATTATCTAGTCATAGATACGTAGCCTGTTTTTTTTTTAAAAATAAATCTTACAAAACTGAGCATATTCATTTTATTCAGTTTGATTGTAAGAAATCATTTATTTTTACATATTTATTTGATTATAACGTATGTACAAATATTATGAGTAGTTTTTATTTCTAAATACTTAACGTTGAGCATTTATTTGATGCATTAAGAAACTTTAGTTAGGTTACGTAGGTACGCATTTACTTAAATTTAAGATACATCGTATTTATTTTCATATTCTACGGAGGTAGAGTGACCAGATTTTTGTTTTATTTTCGAAGCAGATGTCTCTTTTTTAAGTCTTCGGGTAATGCTTTGAATATTTTAGGAATTTTATGCCTCTTTGTTTTATCTCCGTACACATTTTGTGGGTTACTAAAGATACATATTGTGATTCTCCATATCTAGTATGGTAGTTGTGGTTCACGGGTGTTTTTAATTCTGTATTACAGAATTGATCCTGTGTTAATTGATAATTTATCCTACTATGCACGGGGAACACGGTACTGTTTTGTTTTTTTGCTGTTGTCTGAAATTAATTTTAGGAAACGGAGTTGTATTTCCACAATTTTGTACATTTTGTACGTTAGTTCATAACTGTTTACTACGTAGAGATTATTTTTCACAAAAAACGGCGCTATACAAATCATACAATTATTATTATCTGTTCCGCTGGTATAATACTTTTTTTATCAATGAAATTTTTACGATGGTAAAATTTACCTAACACGGTTAAAAATTATAAATGTGATAAATAACAAAATAATGGTCAATTGACACATCTAATGATGTTAACAGAAGAAAGCTTTGATGGAGTGAAAAATGTTGTAATGAATTGTAGGATTAAATAACATAGCTGTTGAGTTTGAACGCATCTGTTTTGAACAATTTCATTACCTTGCATTAATAGGTACGAGTACGTCGATGTGCCTCTATTGATTGTTAATCGTAATTCGAATCTGTCAATGTCTCAGTACTTACATGTTCAAGCAAAATAGTTTATCATTTCTAAAAAGTGGGTTAACCCCTTTCTCAGTCGACATGTCAGGGCGTTGAACTGTACCTAAGAAAGTACGTGATTAGCTAAACGTGTTAATTCAACATTCGGCGATGTGAATGAAAATAACACGTCTTGGAATTTATTTATTAAAAAAAAACAATAATTGCCGGGTGAACTTTTATTAGCCTTGTTAGTGATGATTATTTTGCTATCCTAATAAAGTCATGATTTCTCTTCAGGCTTAGGTAATTATACCAACTTCTCGTAGATTTATGACACGAACGGTGATAAAAGCGGAAAGTTTTACGTTTATACGTTTTAGAATTTCCGAAAACCGTAAAGTCACGTAAATAGGGTTGTTGGATCCGGTTTTCGATGAAGATGTTCAAAAAATTGCTATATAAATAAGCAATGTTCTTTTTTATTTTTTAAGTTTAACAAAAAAATTATTTGATGTGAATACCGCATAAGTGTTCCAACTGCTGCCAACCACCTGGAATCAGTGAGACTATGGCATCCCCAATTGGGGATTTTTGTGAGACTGAAGGTATTGGGGAGGGGAAGGAGAATGGCCATTTTAAGCAACGTTTTAATTCTGAAAAAATGTAAAATAATTAACAATCTAATCTCTCAACATTTATATGTTTTTTAAACTTCAGTTAATAATTAGTTATTCTTTTAAAATGTTTAACACAATAAAATGAAATAAACAGAAATCATAGAAAATAATGAATTAAAAATATTCTGTTCAATCAATTTTTTTTTTTAAATCGGGCAATCAAAACACTTTTATTAGTTAATAATCAATACAAATCTAAATTGAAAATTTATTTAATGTTTTAATTAAAATAACCAATAAAAACATTTAAGTTATATTTACTTTTGTTTTTGGCGAAATTTAGAATTTGACATATCAAGAATTCTTCTTGAATGCTTTTACCGATAAATTTGAGAAATCTAGTTTTAGCTACTGGTAATTTTTAATTTTATTAAAAATAGTGTCTTTTTAAATTTTTTGGTGTGCAAGAAATATTTATTTAATATGAAAGTTTCTCGCTCTGAAAATATGTTTAACTAAAATCAACATGTAGGAACAACAGGAATCTAAAAAATACCGATTTCCGTTTCCTCATAACTTAGGAAGCTCAACGCGCTGGCAAGACAGAATGCCCATTGAAACGTCACAGATTTGTTTGACTATGAGTTTTGCTATGAGGTTACCAGTGAGGTCACTGCCAATAGAATTTTAGCATATAAGACGCCAAGTTAACTGGCACAACATGGTGACCACACTTCGCAAATTCGGGATTGCGTTTCGCAATAAATAAATATAGGTAATTGTTGCAAAAATGATTGGCAATGACAGCCGTACAAGTATGACTAGAGTTTAATATTAACGTGAGCCAAGTATTAACGTGCCGGAAGAAAAAAAAATGACGGAGGAGTAGGTACCCTCCATCTTTAATTAAATTTATTGATGTATTCAGGTTCCTACGTAAACGCTTTAAACAGGTAGGTAGGTATCATAGTCCTATCTATTTATTTAAATAGTTTAACACGTGGGATGAAGGTACAACGACTAATAACAAACACTCTAGGATGTTATTTATGTTGGCAGTTTTCTGGGTTGTTGAGTCGTGTTGCGTTTCCGGATACTTGTTCTGATGATGCACGATGAAATAATCTGCGAATAGCTGGTAAGAAGGAGGATAAAGATAATGGCTCAAGAATTCCAAAATGATCAGCTTTATAAAATTGCATAAAGGAGTTTATTGACGTACCAACTTATTACTTTGCTCACAAGAACTTTCTGTTATTGATAAAAATATCAATTCCTTATTAAGGGTTAACGAAATGTAATACGCGCTCATGTAATTTTTTTATTTGTTACTGCACAAGAGTCCCAACTGCTCCCAACCGTCTGGAGCCAGTGAGACTATCCCATCCCCAATTGGGGAATGTTGTGAGGCTGAAAGTATTGGGGATGGGAATGAAAAGGGGAAGAATAAAGTGGGGAAATACCTGGCTATTCAGATCTGGTCACCAAACACGGCTAAAAGCCATTTTAAGCAACGTTTCAATCCTGAATGGTGGTATTTCACCAGGGCGATACTGAGAGTATCTTACACTCGGTGAGTATAGTGCTAATATAAATATTTTAGAAAAATACACTTTTAGCATGTAATGCTCATTGAAATTAATTGTTCAATTGAGGGTATATATATACTGATGTCATTATAAAGAAAACACGACCTATTATTGTAACACTAACATATACTCGTATACAGTATTTTTATAAGTTTCTTGAAGGACTTGAGCTTTAGACCTACAATAATTGTTTGACACATTTCATATTCCCATGTACACCCACCAACAAACAATTCATCCCAATATTTAAAGGCATTAATTGCTAAAAGTGATTTTTCTAGAATATTTATATTAGGTCCATCTGTGAGTGCGTATCACGTTTCGTTTACCCTTAATGCACATACTTACTTAAATTACCAAGTAATCACTATTGCATATTATTTTATGTGAATATTACACCTGAAATAAAAACACATACTTCAGATTGTTTACACGATGACATTCTGCTTTGTGCACATGTGAAAATGTTGAATTTGTGAAAGAATATGTTTATTTGGGTGTAATTATTTATTGTTTTTACTAGTGAGATTTACAAATAAATAAGGTTTGTGTACGACTAAGATCAATTGTTAGTAGATTATTTAAATTAAATTTTTGTGTTCCAATCTGTACAGTGCGAATAATTTTTTTATCATTACCGGAAACTGTTATAAGGTATATAATTATAGCCTGGGGACTTTCCTGTAAAACAAACATCAATCATCTTCAATCAGTTCAAAATTCATTGGTTAAATTATTAGCTCATGCAAGTTTATATGAACAAAGGCATAATATTCCATACTTTTATAATTCTAGGTGTACCATATTTAACAACCACTTTTAGCGAATGACTTATAAGTATAAGTAACAAATTGCAATCACCATCCAATCACTCAACAATAGAAAATTATATGCTATGCAATACAGTTGATTACTGGGTGTGATTTTACATGCAGTATGACACATAATTACATTGTTCGTATTACCTACAGAGAGATTTTCTAAATACTTTTTTTTAACAAGTCATTAGGCGATGGTTACCTAATAAATGATGAACGATTTAAGTATCGCGGATAACTTTTCACAGACTTACATGTTTGGTTATCTTTGACATATTAGAAATACGTTACACCGCAGTTTCTTAAGCAAAACACACCGAGAAAAATATTCAACCTTGCATTCAAACCATTTTCACACGTTGTGGCTTGTTTAATGTTATATTAACAGCTTTGTCCAAACGTCTTCACTGATTAACTTAACTGCGTTCCGTTTCATAAATTTGACAAAGTGTCTGCTTGTTTTGTGATTAGAATTCTCGAGTAATTGTGGACATTGAATTTTCTCATGTAATTTAGTTACTGTTTGAGTTATTAGACAATAATTTATTAAGATAATTTTAATTCATTTTCTTTTAATAAAACGATTTTTTTTAAATTTTAATACCATTTCGATATTTTTTTATAATTGCCTACATTGTAATTTTAACACTCAGGTGATGTCATACATTAACACTGTTTTTTTCTTACGTATTTATCTAACAGTTTTCCACACCTTTGCGTTTATTTTTATGAAGTGTTGCAATCTTAATTACTTATTAATAATTTGCGATATAAAACAATAAGTTTGTATGTAAATAAAATATAATTTAACAAATTTAGGATACCTATTCAATCAATCGTAAGTCAAGTCTTTTCAAACAGCATAAAATTTAGGTGGTTCAAATCAATAATTAAAAAACATATATATTTACACGATAAAAAAAGGTTACTACCCAACTGAGATCCCAGCAATCTTTAGTACGACTATGCATCTACAATACATAATTATAGCGTTAATGTAGTTATTTACATTGTTTGATTTTGTCTGTTTGACCAATTTACCATTAGTATTTGCCCTCAAATCTTGCTTCCTATAATGTTTTTTACGTTTATTTTCGTAATTTTATAGAAAAAAAATAATTAGTTCTTTTAATGAATAAAACCATATTTCCAACAAATAATAGCTATAAAATAAATGTACCTTTAAATTTAACTGTTTTTCAACTCTCGAGTAACCCGCGTATTTCAGAATTGAAATCACGAACAGTATTTCGGTTACAACGTAGACATATACAACATTTCGGGTTACCTAGCATTAAATTACTGAATAGAATAGGTACGTTAATATGTCTCGGTGGAAATAAATTGAGTCATTCACGTTGGATGAACCCGTTACTGCGGTTATATTTTTGACAGGACAACAACTTTCTGACAGATCTCAAGCTTCAACGAAGAAGAAACGTATAATTTGAACTATGCAATTTTTTTAATGAGGAGAAAAGCGACATAACAAAAGGATGTTAAAAAATCAATGAGTTATTGAATAAGAGCTTCACGTAATTTATTTTTAAGCTCGATGATTAATCATTAACATTATATTTAGAAATAAAAATAATTATGACTGGTGTAATAAAGGATTATTTTTGCAATGTTTCGTTATGAACACCACCTTTTTTCACCGACTGATTTCAGAGACAAATATTGACATTAAATGTTTTATGTAATACCGCATACGAGTTGCAACTCTTAGCAACTAATGGAACTATGGAAGCCACATTTGGGGAATGTCGTAAGGTTGAAAAGTAAGTGGTGGAGGTGAAGGAGAAGAGGAGGGTTATAAATTAGCTCACTATTCATATTTAGTCACAAAATATAAAGCGATTTCAAGCAAACGTTTGGATCCAAAACGGTCGTCCCTCTTCATGGAGATAGATACTCAGAGCATCTTTCACAAATGGTGTGTGTGTATGTAAAGAAATAATTGTTTTTTTTTTTTCAATTTATTTGAACAACTTATAAAAGTTTATTAATCTTATTGTAATATTTAATTATTGAAGATGATAATATTAAGAAAACTCAATAGAAAAAAAGACACAGAGAAAAAGGTAATGGTCACAACTGGAACTCGAACCCAGATCTCCTATATTACCGGGACAACACTCCCCAATTGAGCTATTTAGACTAAATTTTTTCAGACATTTTTATCGATCTAATATTTCAATTAAAGGATTGTCCCCAATTAATTCCCATATTGGGAACTATTTATTTTACGGCAGTTACCAAAGTTACATTTTATTTTCTGGATTTGTTTATTGTTCATATTTCATCTATTTAAAAAAAAAATATATTGTTTTCTTCAATTATTTATTTTTCTTCATTCACCGGAAGACCGACCACAATACATGGCAAAAAAATTACTTTGTTAACCACGTTATTATTCAATTTCTCGTACCTAGATGTCATAAATATGTACTAATGTACATAGGTATTGGTGTATCTAATCTTGCAATCTATCTGCAAGTTCAATCCCCGTTGAAATGCACACATATTAGCAGTGAAGACGTATAATAGTTTCAGCTAATGAAATATAATACATCTGAGCATTACTGATCATCTCTTCAAGAATTCTACCCTGTAAAAAAGTAAGGTATCTACTTACATTAATAGTGGTTAATTAGCCTACATATGTACATAAATTAAAATTAAAACACGGCGTGGACGTATTACATCTGAATCTTTTTATTCAAATTTTAAACCTACCAGGAAACGTTTCTCACATTCCTCCGCGATTATTTTAATGTATAATCTTCGTTTCGCGACCATTTCGAGCAAACAATCGAGTAATAATCATAATGGCCGACCTCTGATAGACGAGGTGCGTCCCACGGTGTCATTTCATCGCATCCACGGCGTTACCTGCCATTATTTGCTGCCACCAAATAAGGTTGCCAAGGTCAACAATGACAGAGGGCGAGATGAATAATTTTTTTTTGTATAAATTTTTTTAATTTGTTGTAAATATTATAAAATTATTCAATATTAAAATTTATCTATTGTTTTATCATTAAGGTGCAAGATCGGGACGCCCGTTCACAGTTGATTTTGGCAGCGTGATAAAGAATAATATAATGATATTATAATATTAATGTTTAACGTAGCTCAACGGTAGAGCATCTGACCGGACATCAGAAGGGTGCAGGTTCGAGTCCTGTCGGCGACAATTATCTTTGCTCGGAAAGGTTTTTTTTTCAATTTGGATGAGTGTTTCAGGCTAATAATTATTGTTTATAAAAATAATTGATAAAGAATAATTTATTTTGGTTTTGAAATTGAATATAAATCAAATTCAATAATGTTATTATTAAGTTCTGCAGTATTTCAGTTTTTATTTTATTATTATGACAGCAGTTTGAAAATGGCCTCGGTTGCCGAAATAGCTATCACAACAATAAAATAAAACTAATATATTTGCAGAACTTAATAATAACATTATAAAATTTAGTTTTCATTACATTTTATAGTAAAAAAATGGTGTAGTGATAATGAATTGTTTCGTTCGGAGTCGTTCTGATGTTTTTTTCATTTAATTCGAGCTTTTCAAGACCTGTATGAAGAAATACCTTCATCCTGATCTTAACCCGCTTCACAACTTTGCCCAACCGAGTGACCATACAGTTCTTCCGGAATTTCAATTTTATCTTATTCGTTTTAAGATAGTTTCAAGCTATGTTTTAACTATTTTTTTACCGTTTTTAAAAAAATTTGTAAAAAAGGTAACAAATGCATTAACAGGTAGATATACCTATAATATTTATAAACTGAAAAACATTAAAAATTACAAATTTTAATATTTAATAATACATATAATACTCATAAAAAATAAATACCAGCATCAAATAATATATCTCCAATAACACATGTTTTCCAATATGTCGCTGCGAGCGAAACCGTATATATATTTCTTTAATAAGCAGTGTTTATCTCCAGTACCTGCCAGGTAAGTATGGTCCTGTACAATATAATCTGTCTGTACATGAAATTAATAATATGTATATTTTAACGCGGCCTCACGTTCATTGGTCAAATGCTTTGTACATCTAGTTTGGTATTAGAGATCAATGCACTGGTGAATGTAATTTGTTAGCCGTAAGTTGTAATAAAAGATTATCTATAGTTAGTGATAAGATAGAGCATTGTGGAAAATATTTGTTCAGGGCACTTGGGGTGATTTTACACAAAAACGGCGCTGTACAAATCAGCCAAATATTACTAATATTTAGAAAAAAATACACTTTTTAAGGAGATAAAATATCTACAGGCGGAGTGGAATATTTGTTCGATTATCTAATTTATATACCAGCTTCATTATTCTCATTGTTATTATTTTTAAATAATATTCTGTATGTTTTTTGTCGTTGTTTAATCCATGCTTATTCCGGTCGCGGCAATAACCAAATTCTTCGGTGATTTTTGAGCACCTGTAATTTTGTAATTAATATTATGTCAAAACTTAAACGATTTCTTTCTTGAAAATAAGAAAAAAAAGAGGCCGGTTTTATTCAAAGCGTTGGGCATCTCCGATGAGCCAATTATTCTGGAAAAATTGATGATTTCCTGCGGCTACAAGTAAAAAAGCTAATCGATCTTCCATACGTTTAATGTGTTCCATCATAGCGATAAACCATGAAGCCAAAAAACTGAGAAAATGTCTTACTTCCTCTAACGTTTGTCAAGACATATTTTGAATTGTTAATAACACGAGAAAAGAACGTTTAAAAAAACTGACATATTTTTTTCCACGACAGGCGCTTGAACTTGTTATGATGTGTGTTATTTATCAACGAAATTGAATTCATTTAGTTGGTTACAGAAGCAGTTTTATTTTATACAGATGTCAGACTAATTAAAGTTGATTCGAGTCGTTCAGATGGTACTTGAAACTAATGAACATATCGTATAATGTATTAGGCACCTTCTCAGATGGTTCATCCATGCATCATTAAATTGGGATACAAAAGTGAAGTAACTTTGTGTAAGAAATCGGCTTTAAAGTTGCAATCGTTTTGCTGTATTTTCCATTTTAAATTTATTTTATTTTATTACGTCAGTTCGTTAGTCTGTATTGATCTTTTGAAATAGAAATCGAATATTTTTCGCCTTTTCTCAACTGGACAATGATTTGATGTTGAAAAATAATTGAGAAGAGGTAAGAGCAGAATATGAGAAATGTTAGGTTATCGCTTGTTATTCAGATTTTGCATATTTAAACCGATTTTAACTTTGGTGATATTATATTTTATTGTGGTTTAGGTCCTACACGTCCCGTACACTTGGTAATTATCGTAAACTGTTTTCCATAATTTTTTAAAGACATTTTGTTTAAACCACTATTTTAATGAATAAGTACTTACATGTTTTGAAACTAATAGTTTCTTCGTCAGGATACAACGTACACTGACAGATGACATGTAAGTATAGACCAATTTATAAATAAAAGAACAATATTTAAAACAATTATAAAATAAAAATTACAATATTTATATTAGAAACTAGAAAAATAAATAAAATAAAGAAACAATCAAGGCGCCACAATAATAACAAACAAAAAAATCTACATAGGGTAATTAAGAGTTGGCTATTTAAAAGAATGGTTATTATTAATATATAACTATTAAATTCATAAAATTTATCTAATTGTACGCCAACTGTACTTTCAAACCTTTATTTACCTCAATTTGTTGGCAAAATTTCTTGTTTCGGATATAAATACAAATTATTTTATATTATATATTGTTATTTTTGAACACGTTTTTATTTTTTCTGTGTTTATGTGACATTATTATTCAGTATAAATTATATCCTGGCGAAGAAACCATTAGTTTCGAAACATGCAGTTATTTTTTTATTGAATAGTGGCTTTAACCAAATATTTTTTTATTACTCAATGTAAAATGACGCCACAAAGTTAATTTGCATTTTTTGAAGCAGCAGTATATTTTGTTCGAAAACCCGTAAACTTTAGCGTTTTCATTTGTTCTTCTCTAAAATATTAACACTTGACCTTTGATCAGCTCGATCTCTCTTCCATCAATTTCATAATTTCGCGAAAAACGGAAGCGCTGAGCGGAAATTGCATTTTATGTTCCCACCGACTCAATACTCCGTTTCCTTCCACCGTAAATCCATTCCCCCTCTTCATCCCTTTCCAACCAAAACATTTATTAAACTTCCATACTATTTATTTTAACCGGGCATTTGGTACCTATCACTAAATATATTATGTTTCACAACAGGTAAAACATCACTTCAAAAATTTCTGAAGTGTGCCAAAAGATACGTCATTTTATTTCGACTTTAAATCATTTTCTTACAATTACAGGTTAAATGAGTTTGTTTTCCGTAATATCTGAATTCATTTTCGTATCTGTCATCGGAATTTCATTGATTCTGTATAATTATAGCAGGCCCTAATCATTATTTATAAATAAATACATTCCGACTCGTCTTCAGGTAAATATTTGAATCATTTCAACACAGATCTGTTCAAACAAAACAAAGCTTGTGTTGGATATTTATTAGGCTGGGCCGACGACGTGTGGATTTAAAAAAAAAAGAAAATTCTCTCCGGGGTCTCAAAAGTGACTATTTAGATTATAGCATATTATTTTTTTCTGTCTCAATAGTGTTTGGGTCATACAATGTGGGACAATTAAAGAGATTTTATAAAAAACTTTTAAAAATAATTGAAAAAACTAATTATAAAATTTCAATACTAACGGTTCAGTAGTTTGATAACTCGAGTACAAGTATTCGTTAAATACCTTTTTATTCGCCAAACGCTCGCCAAACATTTGTACACGGTTGACATTTGTCACATGGGGACAGGTGGCTTCTACGACTCGTTCTTGCGTTTAACAGCTCGCCTGTGGAATGATTTGTGTTTCCTTCCTCTTACAATATGGGTTTCTTCAAGACCCAGGTTCACTCTTTCCCATTCTCTAAAAGACTCCCCACACACCATCCCCAAAGATAACAAAGGTGTTGAGGGAAATTATTTTCCTCAGGGCCTCCTGTATGGAGAAACTGTAAAAAAAGTACCCATCACCGACTTCTATCAAAAGTCTCACATAAAAATGCGTCAGAATGTATAAAAAAAAAGTAGAACTAATTTAGGTACGTGCTGGTTGTGAAGGATAATCAATAGGTTATAGGTACATGTAGTTTTGTTAATTAATAATACATTTTTAAACTTATGGTTGAAGGAAAAAAAGAAGAGTCCCCTGACGCATCAATTTTCCAAAAAAAAAAATTGACGGCCCAGCCTATCGGATATGGACATATTGGACATGTTCGAATCCACTGAGTAATCACTCAAATGAGATACATGTATACAGTACACAGGCTAATGATTAATTTATTCAGGTGTGCAGGTCTACTAGCTCAGGTCTACTGAGGTCTACTGATTGCTCCAGCGATGGCCTTGGACACCTGTCCACTCTGTGTTTGTTCTTGTTTATCTGTTGATACTCACGTGAACTATGCGGATTTTTACTACACGTTAACTGATAATTTAAGGTCAAGTAAAGCTTTAAATGCGTTTTTAATGCTGTTAAACTAACCTCAAACTTTTATCAATCTGGTATGTGTATTTTTACTAAGCTAACGCTATGCAGGGACACTTGAGGATTTGGAATCATTGACAACTTTAGCTTCGTTCAACTAAAAAATTAGAGTCCTTGACGTGCACCCTGTAGGAGTAACCATAACTTATTTACACAGGGGTGGGAAAGTGGTGTGTAACCTCAACTGTTACAATGGTGACCACACAGATTCTTTATTACCTAGCCAAGATCATAAAGCTTACGTATTACCACAAATTCATTTCACATCCCGTTATTGAGTAAAATACACATTTAGTTAATAAAACAGTACATTCCTAAACAAAGTGCAATGCAAGTAACGGTGTTCTTTAAAAATTAATAATTAAAAAGCATTAACTGCCTAAGTATGTATTTTGAAATATTTCACCCGGTAGGTTGTTCTACTTGATTAGATTAATAACATTAAATTATTTAAAACATAGTAATGGCTTAGATAGTATTTTGTAATCTTGACCCCTTTGAATAACAAGGTTCCACCTGACACAGCAATGTCATGCGATAATGTAATGTGCTCTATAGAGGATAATTTTAGGGTTCATTACCGCATAAAATTGCCGTATCGGATGGAATCTTGTTATTCCAAGGAATCGATTTGTAATAACACGAATCAAAATGATTAACCCAAACATCAATAGCAAAGTAATGAAAATATCACATATGCAATATATTATTATTATTATTTTTTTAATTTAATTTAAATCAAATTTAATAATGTTATTATTAAGTTCTGTGGAACCAACAAGCAAAGCTCTTGAGGTGTTTTTTGACAAAAACAGCGCTATACAAATTAACCAATTGTTATTATTATTATAGTCGAACCTGGTGAATTTTATTCAAAGGAATAAGATAAAATGTGAGAATACAAAATGGGCGCATGACCTGAGTGCACGGGAGCTGTGCAAACGGTCTCCGAATCTATTTATATAAAAATGAACGTTTGTCTGTCTGTTTCTCCTTGAAATTTGAATTTCTCAAAAACTACTCTACCGGTTTCGCTGAAAACCGCACAGTTTGTTCTGTTTATTTTAAAACGTTATAACTGTTGTTACAACGTTTTAAAATGACTATGAAAAACATTGAATCAGCCATGTTGTATTGAGGTTAGTACATAGATATACAACTCTGGTTAGCTATAGATTACATATTCAAAAGACGGACGTTTGTTTGGGTAGAATATTTTCAAAATGGAAAACACAAGCATAAAACATATAATTAAAAAATAAATGTTTGGAATGAAATAGAAAATTTCAAATGAATGTCTCTTTATTTCTTTGTTTAGAAACAGTAATAGTCGTCATAAGGCACTACTTTCGCTGAAAAATCAATTATGACACCTGAACGAAAAGCAAGAAATCATAATTTCATAACTTTATTAAAAAATAAAAATCCCCAGCAAGGCCGGATACACATCAGCTAGTCAATAAATAAATAAGTTCTGCAAGTATTTTAGTTTATTTTTTTATTTTTTATTATTGTAACAGCTGTTTCGGCGTTCAAATCTACACTAAAACTTGGGTTGGGTCACGTTGAGACGACTTATTCATATGATTCTATTAACCCCCACCCAATTTGATTTACATTAGATAAAAAAAATAAATAAACGAATTTCTACGAATTAAACAGAAAAACAATTAATGGAAATATTATTTTTCAAAGTGTGATTTAATTTTTATTTAGAGTTAATGAATATTGTTATCTCTAGTCAGATCATGTCATAATCACTACATATCAAATAATTACCTCATTCAAATTTCACATGACCTCCAACATTTCGCAATACTACCCCTACTATTAGTTTAACGCACGTTCTAAGTTTGCTCGTTTAAGCTATTGAAGTTCCACGATATTACGAAACGTATTTTGGTATTGTGTTCTTAAACTCAATGTCACATATGATTCAACGATTTAACGACTAGATTAGAAGTTACATCGTTACATCAATGTACGATACATTAGCCATGATTAGCGGATCGATTCAAGCAGTATTCCAAAATATCATCTGGAGTTTCGTAACGTTCTCTATCTATAGGGATTAAATTTAGCTTTGAATCATAGATTCTTATTTTTAAATTAATTTTATTATGATTTTAATCTGTTTCACAACTTTTAATATCGGTGTTACATTTGTTAAGCTGGTAGGTAAGGCGAAAAGGGTTAAATCGAACACAGTACTCACGGAGATATGTTGCTTGCCTACAAAATTTTTAGAACTTCTAATATCGATTTCAGAAATAAAAAAGAGAGTTTTTTTTTTAAATAATAAAAAGCGCATACTGTAAAGCTTTTTGGATATTCAAATTCGATAATCGTGTTCCCTTAAGTAGGTGTAAGCAAGGCAAAATTCTGTTCTCAGACATCACTTCCGAAAGTGTATTAAAACGCACCAATACACATACTCCTATATTTGCGTTGTTTACGTCAACTTTCAAAGGAACGGTTGCGCTGCCTGTTTCATACATAACTTAATTTTGTATTTGAGGCCAAAATACCCATCCAAATGGCCTATACTTCTTCATTTAAAACAAAAGTGAGTAAAATACTCCTCATCCATACTAGATATTTACTAAACCTTTAATTAAAAAAAATATGTCATTCAGTTTGGATGGGTATTTCGGCCTCAAATCCAAAATTAAGTAATGCATGAAACAGGCCGCGCGGCCGTTCCTCTTAATATATAATTGCCGAATAATATATTATGTTTTTATAGACGTTTAAACGACAACTTTTTTCGTAGCGATTCCAAATAGATTGCGTTTTCATATATGCATTCGTTGTGGAAAATAGGACATGCTCTGTTTTCATATCGATTTTCATCCATTTTAATTAGATCATTATTTGACATCTGTCATTGTTTTACGTAAATAATAATTTTACTCAAGTAATAATACTGTGAAAATGTTGGGTGATTATTTCGGTATATGTATATTTAAAATACTGTTAAAAAGACTAGACTATGTTTATTATTTATTTTGAAACCACGTATTGTGAACTTCGCGTTTATTTTTATAATTTTTTGTTGATATTTGGTGACAGATGCTTTCACATGATCTATAGTAATGTCAAAGGTGTTGCTATTTTTTGACGATTAAATACAGTCGCAAAATATTATTTATTCTTCAATGGCAACTATACCAGCATATCTGTATGAAATCGCAGGTATGAAAAAATTGATTGTGCAAGACAAAGATATTCCATACAGACCCCGATATGATTTCCATATTGGGATCGGTATGGAAATAAATATTGTGTTAAGTTAACTTTAGATATTCCAATCCTTGGGTAAAAGGCACAAATCAGGTCTTAATGAAGACCTGAAGTGATTAATTAAATCACGCTTGTCAGCTAAGGCTCTTTTCATTACTACATCGGATGATGAAGTCATTCGGTTAGAGTACCCAACCCAGTAAAGAAGACTCAATCTATTCCTAGAATCATGCATGTATTTTCATTACAAAATTAAATACGAGGATTTACTTCTTAGGCCATGTAGATTTTTATTCATAAGTGGGACAATGGAACCACAATATGATTTTTATTTTAAAGCCTTCTGAGCGCTAAATAAAATAAATCAAAACAATTTTTGTATGAAGTATTGGTCAGAAAAATCGAGAATACGTCTGTTTCTTTAATTATGCTAAAAAGAATAACGACGACAAGTTCGTAAGTAAAAAAAAAATGTGTCCGTGAACAGGTGTTCAAGAAATGGAGGAACATTCTCGAATCACTTGGATTTTAAGAATTGTATACGCTCAAAATTTCCTTTGTATTTCCATAAATGCGATAATCCTGAAATTTCTGCTAAATTTCTTCGTTGATTATTTAGTTCACCTTTTGGTTTCTACAGCTGAACACCTTACTTTGTCACTTGTCGTATTGCAATCAATTTTTGTTGGTTATGTTTGGTTTGACGTGTACACAAATGTTTACATAACAGAAGGACATGACAACCAGAAGTTAAATAACAAATATAAAAAAAAGCCATAAAAGCGTTGAAGTTCTATAAATAATTACGTTGATAATTACCATCACTTTCTCCCATCTCTTATGTAATATGTTAGTACCGTTTAAGCCCAGACTGATGTGTGAATTATGATCATCAATCAGCGCTTGTACGAGTATGTATTGACGTAATGCGACAAATGAAGCGTCAACTCGTAATCTTTTTACTTCTTATGTAATCTCCCCGATACTTCCTTTCCTCGTCTGATGTCATCCTAAAGACAAATCCTTCTACTCAAAACGATTGAGTAAATAGTAAACCGTAGATTTAAGATGTATTTACGTAGTCGGCGCCAAGTCTTTTCGTGATTTATTAAACATCCGTAAAGGCGTGGGAGATAAATAGGATAAATAGATTTATCATTGTCTTAACCTGACGGGGAATCGTTATGTTACCTTTCGTGATAAGGAACTCTGATGTTTGGTCAGCCTGTCTTGGATATGTGATTAATAGATATGCATTTCTTGAACACAGCTGAGTTTCGTTCTACAGAATGGAGCCATGGAATACAATGAAAACTAGTGCTTTTGTCGTCTGTTTCAATTTTCTGCCAGAAATAACCGATAATAAGGAAGTGCGTAACTGTGATAACGTGTGAAAAGCTTTTTGCCTCTCTTGAACAAAATTGAATTATCTTACAGGTCCTTCTTCTGGGGAGGTCTTCAATTCGTGTCCATTCACTATTTAATGAAGGATGAACGTCTTGTCATTCCCCGAAGTATTAGAACCCAAAGTGGGTAGAATGTTGATACTAGCTATTGGAAATTAATTTAATCGTTATTCGTACCTATATGTACCTACCATAAACGTGGATGAAAACGATAAAAATAAGTCACAAAAAGAAAGAACTCCAAATTTTCCATGTGGGAAATGAATGCACCGAGGTGTATAAGGACATATTTTTAGAGTTGTTTAACAAGTAGGTAAACATTTTAAAATATGCCTGCAAAATTATGTATTCGATGTATTCTTTATACACACGTCATTGTATTAAAAGCAAATCCGTCCAATCGTATATATATAGAAGACGAAGATTGGGGTATATTTATGAATAAATGGTAGTGGCTAGATACTCTCAGTATCGCCCTAGTGAAATACCACAATTCAGAATCGAAATGCTGCTTAAAATGACAATGCTGACCAGAGAAAAATAGCCAGGTACTTCCCAACCTTCCTCCTTCTCGTGACCTTCCTTTCCCCACTCCATTCAGCCTCACAACACACAACAATTGGGGATGTCATAGTTCCACTTACTCCAGACGGTCGGGAGCAGTTGTGCGGTATTCACATGACAAAAAGAGTAAAAGTGATTCTAGAGTATTTGTTGTATAACTACGACGTTCAACTAATGCGATAGAATTAGATATTTTTTCATAAGGTATTACGCACTTGAAGTGCCATGCCATCAATACACTGTTTTGTTTTCCGAGAAAACTGTATTCATCGATGTTTGTTATCTGATCAATAAACAAAGTTAAAAGTAGATAACTTTAAAAACAATTTTGTCAGCAACATAAATCCGAGTGGTTATCTAGTGGTTAACTATTCAAGAAAATGGGAATTGTCAATTAATTGTAAGTCACAGTTGGTACTTACTCGTTGAATGCAAATATTATGCAAGATAACTCATAAAATCTCTACTTTTACAATGCTTTAACCGCCGTCCACGTATCTCCAGTGTCATTTACTAAATAAAATCAAAGCAATTTATTTGTTAAAAAATATTTTCCGCATTTAGCATTGAAAGGCCACAGCCAATTTACCAAAATGCATCGTGTGCAATTCACCATGCATAGAATACAATGCAATATGCTTTGTCTTCGTTTGTTTCCTATGACACTGATCTGAATATTATTTTTACTGTGTTTAGAGAAATTAGTTTTAACATTGTTAAAATTTTGTTTTTCTTTCCTTTCTGTGTCTTTTCGGTTTCATGTTTCATTTTGAGAGTTGTTTTGAGATTTGCAATAGTAAAAAATATATTACAATTAGGTTAATAAGCTTCAATAAGTTATTCCAATTTTTTTAAATATTAATCCTAAATTTGTAGAAAAACTCAACATATGTCCCGTATAAATAAAAATCAGAGACACTATCTAAAAAGATATCAATAAATTCTGGTAGAATTATGTAGTCATGTTTAAAACGTAGCAGCTAAAAATATATAGGAATCAATTGACGATATTGGCAGTTCTTAGAAATCAAAGTATTATGACGATAAAAATGTCGGAACAGATTGGGGTAGCTGAAGCTCATTGGATAAAACACGAGGTCCTGGGTTTGAGTCCCAGCTGTTACCGTTAACTTTTTGTGTATTTTACTGTTTCATGTTTCATTTTGAGAGTTATTAATATTATCTTCAATGATTAAAAATTACTAAATGAGGTTTATAAGCCTCAATAAGCTATTCCAAAAATTGAATATATATAAATACCGCACAAGAGACCCAACTGATCCCAACCCTCTGGAGCCAGTGAGACTATGACATCCCTAATTGGGGAATGTTGCGAGGCTAAAGGTATTGGGGAGGGGAAGGAGAAGGTGAAGAGGAAGGAGGGGAAATACCTGCATATTCAAATCTGGTCACCAAACACGGCGAAAAACCATTTCAATCAACGTTTCAATTCTGAATGGTGGTCTTTCACCAGGACGATACTGAGAGTATC